>JAQGBS010000414.1:0-22184 GCA_034698545.1 Acrobeloides obliquus
CTTTTTTCTAACCAAAAATAACCTTTTTGTAACTATAAAAGTTACAAAATTTAGTTACAACCAAAAGTTACAAAAAAGGTTATTTTGGGTTACAAAAAATCAAAAAAGGTAAAAAAAGTTACGAAACAAATATTATCCCCCACCCCCAAAATGGTAATAAGTTTTTTACTGCGAGTCCATTTCTGGACCCCTGCCCAGGTATGCATACCAGTCGCCCTGATCTAATTGAGGATATTCACCATTCACGACGGACGAAAATGGAAAAAGTGGGCCGAGACTTTTAAAAACGGCTTATGTCATTCGACTCAGGGCCATTTCCTTTTCACTCAGGCCGTTTTCTTTCCCATTTTCGCCATTCCAAGTAAAAACCCTTACTCGTTTCATCCTCTGTAGATTATAACAATCGGATAAGGATACTAGAAACAAAAGCAAAATCACAAATTTCCACATGTTTTTGAATCAATGACTATTTTTCTCTCATGTTTCAGTTGTTTATAAACTACAGTGGAACCTCGATTTGACGCTCCTCCCCCTAAAACTCGAATTAGCGCCCCCGGAAGAGGGCGTTACATCGAGGTTTCACTGTGTATGAATCATTGCTTACAAGATTTTTTCTGGGCTAAATCGAAAAACAAATTAAACACGGCGAAAAAATGGAAAAGTTTGATCAAGTTATGACCAAAACTTAAAAGAAATTTAAGCAAATACTTAAAACAAAGTATCACTTTCAAGAACTTAGTTTTGAATGTAAATATAGTAACGGGCAAAAGTCTTTGAACAAGGGAGCCCTTGGAGAAAGGGCTCCTTTGTTCAAAGACTTTTACCCGCTACTATATTTACATTCAAAGCTAAGTTGTATTTGTGAGTGAAAAAATTTTTGTTTGACTAATAAATTACATGGGTGTTTAAGACTGTTACCACATAGTTGACTGCGACCGGGATCAAACTTCGATCGCACCAGTGACGTAAGAGCTCGCGTGTGATACATATTTTCATAAAAAATGTGATCTTTTGTATTTGAATCTACGAAAAAGATTTCAAAAACACCTTGATGCATATTTTTTTCAAGCGTCAACCTCATTAATAAGAGTTTTATTCTTTTTTACAAAAATGATTAGTCAAATTTATTTCCATGCATCTTTATTGATACCGTGTTCTAATTTTTCATCGTCCACTATATATTCTTTTTCGATTTTTTGTTTTTTAATCACTCGACTTTTTAATAATACCATCTCGGCCTAAAATCATAAAACTAATTTTAAATTTGTTTGAAAAATACTTTTGAGAAAGGAATTTCAAACGCGGCACTCCATATTATAGCAAAGAAGAAACTCCAAAATATTATAGGGATGACCATTTTGTTAAACTAAATAGGTTAAAGAAAGATAAACAATCGCGATTGCATCCCCAAAGAAAATTTTGTTCGCAAATTTGTTTCAAATTGACATTCCTAGGGGTAATTTTATGCGAAAAATCGATTCTGCACATTCCCGAAGCATGAAAACCTATGCCTGATCCCTAAAACGCAAAGAAAATGATTTTTTGCCTGTGCAATTATGTGATTTGAATATCAACATTCATTTTGTAGGTTTATGTTTTGTTGTTTTTAGCTTTTTGTCATGTCAGAAATAGAAATACAAGATGAAAATAAAATTGAAGAGAATAAGCCAAGATTCGTCATTGTGGGTTTGAACCAATTGGAAAGGCTTCTTCAACGTTGCCCAGAATGTGGGAAATTACCCGGAGGTCAAAAAAAGGGAAACCTAGAAGCATAAACTGGACAAGAAATAGTTGGTTCAATATACAGTAAACGCTCGATAAGCGGGCATCCCTTTAAGTGGGCCGCCCCCTCAAAAATTCATAATCGGCCCCTCCCCTCTCTAAGGTGGCCCGATTATCGAATTTTTGAGCGGAGGGGACCCGCTTATATATACAACAGCTAATTTTTTGTACTCGGGGGTTTTTGGCTATGGGGAACACGATGGCGATATTATTTTTTAACAAAAATTTTTGTAAAAATTAAAAATTAGGGACATAGTTTTAAACAAAACATTCGATAATCGGGCCCCCCTTCTCAAAAATTCGATAAACGGGCCCCTCTCTAGGTTGGCCCGATTATCAAGCGTTTACTGTATTCCAATCTACCAAAGATTTAGGCACAAATATGACCGCAGTTTTTTTATTGTGTATGTAACAATCGTCAAAGAATGAGATGGGCAACACAAGGTTTTATACCAGGTAGGCATATTTTCAATTTTAGAATGCATGATTTCATATTAGGAACAGAAACTCGCAGTGGGAATTTGGCTATTGTAGCTGCTGCTCAAGTTGCCCTAGTAAGACACTCAGATCTCAATGCTCTGTTCAAAGCTGCTAAAATGCTAACAATTTCTGAAACCCACTTTCTACGACTATCCAAGTGGTATATATGGCCTAAAGTTGAAGAGCTTACCTATGAAACAAGCCCATATAATTGAAAGCTTTCCAGAACCCATCGATATTGCGATCGACGGTCAATACGATAGTCCTGGTTTTTTCGGAACTTTATGCCGTCTCGATGTTAGTGATACTGATGATGATTTTGTTGAGTAAACATTGTTTTGATAGTTTTAGAGGTCAGACATAGGTTTCATGCTTTGGAAATGCGCGGAATCGATTTTTTGCATAAAATTACCCCTAGGAACGTCAATTTTGAAATAAATTTGCGAAAAATCTTCCTTTTCGTCGGGGATGCAGTCGCGATTGTTTTTATCCTCCTTTAGGCTGGCCACAAGTTGTCGACGTACTTTGATGTCGTACCGTTGTACCTTTCTGTCGTACCGTGGTACGACAAAACGTACAACTTGCGGTCTCGAGTCGTACTTTTTAATGCATTTTGAATGAAAAAGTACGATAACTTGCGGCCTCATGTGATACGACAACTTGTTTCCAGCCTTAAGCGGAATTCAAGAGGTACAACTAACCATATTAATAAAACCGGAATAAATCAACGGCCCTTGATAAAATCCCATTACACAGACCAATACCATGATGTGTAATAAATAAACACAGTAAGAAAGTCTTCCCAAAGGTATCCATATATTCCATGACATGAATTTGTTGATAGGACCTAATGTTATCATTAATCCTATCGAATCTAATCGATAAAATACCTCCATATCCATAATAACAAGAGACTATAATCCAAGTTAGACCTAGTCCCCATGCAGGTCTACTCAATGCCGAATACATAGCTCGCCAAAAAAGTGAAACCTCATTACCATTCATATAATTCCTTAGCCCCAATAATACGGTTAACATCAAACTTATCGACAATGCCCATAATGCCAGATTGATCATCCAATTAATCTTCAATTTTTTGACATGTTGCATAAAATACCCAACTAATAAACCCATAATATAGATTGTGCAACGAATCCATGCTGCATAGTATATCAAAAGACTGTATTGCCTAAAATTTTGAATTTGGTATATGTAAATCATTATCTACAACTGACTCGATATCTGTAGTTTTTGGATCTATAGGACCTAATAACTCTGATGTAAGTGGATAATGATGTTTATAAACGGTTGCAATATTAGCTGCGATTGAGGCTACGAATACCAGGGCTGCAATTCCAACACCCAAAAACTTGTTGAAAGCCAGAGGGATGAGCAGAATTGGCGTAAAAATATACATCTGCATATCCGAAGCTAAATACCATCCCGGTCCAAAACATTGTTGATTCGGATGAACCAGATTGTTGATATACAAAAAGTGGGTCCACCAATGTTGTCTACAATAGAAATCCAATTGGTTATTTGGGCTCAAAAATGTCGCCATATTTCCACTCTCGAAAGTGAGAAGGGGAAAGACCCATGTGTAAAATGCTATCATTAAGAAATATGGTGGGGATAGTCTAAAAAATTGATTTTTTATATTAAATACCGAGACCGAGCTCAAAGCGATGCGCCTTCGGCGCATCGCTTTGAGCTCGTATGCTGTGATCCACAATGTTCTTCGTCCGGTTATGGCAGTAGATGTCCAGGAGCACTTTCAGGGCAGTACGGCGGCGCGAAGGGCGGCACGAAAACGCGAAAAGGCAATGTAGAGCTGATCGTGACTGAAGGCTTCGCGGATGCGATTGACGCCAACGCACTCGAAGGTCTGGCCCTGGGACTTGTGGATCGTCAAAAGCCGGCTTCCGATAAGACAGCGAAAGCCTGCTTGTCGGGAACTGGTGCGTCGAAAGCGTGAAGCCGAAGCTTTTGCTTGAATCGATGGTGATTCGCAGAATGCTGACTTCGTGACCGTAGTGAGCTCCGGTACTACTATCGATTAGCGACCGCATTGAACGTGAATTTTTTCGAGCAAATTGTTTTTCTAATTTTCTTGTAAAAACCGACTTTTTAGGGTAATTTCTAGGCGAAAAATCAATTGCGCGCATTTTCGAAGCGTAAAAAATTAAGGTTGACCCTGAAAATCAGGGTAGAACTGCTTTTCGACGTGAAAATTTTTTCTGATTTTCTTCTAAAAACCAACTTTTTAGACTAATTTCTAGGCAAAAAATCGATTGCGCGCATTTTCGAAGCATGACAAATTACATTTGACCCTGAAAATCAGGTTATAACGCGAAAATTTGTCTGAACCGATGGGGGCGTAACATTTACGGCATATTCTCAAAAACATTTTTTTTAAAAAGAACTTTTCTAGGCCTAATTTTATGTGGGGAATCCATTGCGCACATTATCAAAGTGTGAAAACGCTTCCTTCGAAAATGCGCGCAATCGATTTTTCGCCTAGAAATTAGTCTAAAAAGTTGGTTTTTAGAAGAAAATAGAAAAAAAATTTCGCGTCGAAAATCAGTTCTACCCTGATTTTCAGGGTCAAACTTAATTTTTCACGCTTCGAAAATGCGCGGAATCGATTTTTCGCCTAGAAATTACCCTAAAAAGTCGGTTTTTACAAGAAAATTGGAAAAAAATTTTTTCAAAAAAATTCACGTTCAATGCGGTCGCTAATCAATAATAGTACCTGAGCTCCTTCAGTGATGATCTTCCCTCGGATGGCATTGTCCTTCAGCTCAGTGACCATGATCCTTGTGCCGTTGCAAAGTTCTTCGCTGACCCGAAGGTTTCTTAGCAGTATCACGATGGCGTTCTTCAGCTTGAGCTTGTGCGGCGGCAGGTCTGTCGAGTTGAGTGAGTTCATGCTCTTCTTTCACCACCCCTAACACGTGGTATAAGCCCTACGCTTTTTGGAGATCACCATAAAAAGATCGCCTGTACACACGAACGAACGAACACAAGCGCTTTATATTTCATATTAATGTAGTGGGTGAATTACCTAATAAACCGATGCAAATAGAATAAGACCCAGGCTTGTGGTGACATGACGCTGGATCGATTCGTTTTTAATTGTTTGAACCATAAGTATGATAATAAAACACCGGATATAAAGAAGAAACTATCGACGGAAAAGTAGGAATTGAAGATAACTTGTGATGTCACATCTTTTACTATAGGGAGTATGTCAACAGGGTTGTCTAAATTAGGATATCCTCTTTAAAGGGGGCGTGACATTTGTGGCCCAAAATTTTTTTCTAAAAAGATCATTTTTAGGGGTAAAATCATGCGAGAAATCAATTGCGCGCATCGTCGAAGCGTGAAAACGTCATCTTGACCCTAATTCAGGGTGATTTTGCCAATTTTTACATCGGATTCTATTGAAGGAAGAAATTTTGACACCAGCGAGTTTCATATTTCCACTTTTTCCGTCTACTTCTGATTTGTGAACCACTGCAATATCTAGAACTTATGAGTTTCTTCTTCAATTCCGGCAAGGGCAATTGACCACATTTTGTGCATCTCTGTAGCAATTTTGTCGACTGGGCTTTGCACTTCTGTTGTTAGGGCCGCCACTAATACGTTCGGACGGCTCCTGAACGGACTTTAGTTCACTAATAACTTTACTAATTGCGTTCGGAAACATCACTAATAGGCGTTCAAACGCGTTCTGAAACGTTCGGACGCGTTCAGAAAAGTTCAGATGCGTTCGAGCGCTCGTCCGAACATTTCCAAACGCGTCAGAACGTTTCTGAACGCGTCAGAACATTTCCGAACGCGTCAGAACGTTTCTGAAAGCGTCCGAACGCCTATTAGTGATGTGTCCGAACGGAATTAGTGATGTTATTAGTGATAAATTAGTGAAGTCAACAATTTCCGAACGAATTAGTGGCGGCCCTAAGAGGATCGTCCGTAACGTAAGGCTGTTCGTCAGCTGTTATAAACAGCGGTTTACGACGTTAGCTGTAGCAGTACACCTGTAGATTACGATATTAGCTGAGTCGTAATGCATTACAACTCGTTGTATTGCAAAACGACACGTTGTAAAGCGATTTGAATTGAGCTGTGTATTAACACGAAAACCCTGAATGTTTCATTTTTTAAAATACACTTAATTATTGGATGCATTTAAAAAACAAAGACGGCATTCTTTATAGCTCGATGAGACGAACAAAACGACACCAAATTGAACCAATTTGAGAATTGTTTTGAGTTATTGAAATGAAAACTCTGATTCAGGGTTTTCGTTTCAATCACCCAAAACAATTCTCAAATTGGATCAATTTGGTGTCGTTTGGTCCGTCTCATCGAGCTATAAAGAATGTCGTCTTTGTTTTTTAAATGCATCCAATAATTGAGTGTATTTTTAAAAAATGAAAAATTCAGGGTTTTCGTGTCAATACACAGCTCAATTCAAATCGCTTTACAAAGAGTCGTTTTGCAATACAACGAGTTGTAATGCATTACGACTCAGCGTAATCTACTAACGTCGTAATCTACATGTGTAATGCTACGCCGTAAACCGCTGTTTACATCAGCTGACGAGCAGCCTAAGGAATGACCTAGTGCTGAAAAAAAATCCCGATTTTAGGACACATCCAAATTCATTGAAAACGAACCGGCACCCCACTTAGATGAAAGCCATAAAATTTCAAACGATGAATTTTGTAAGCTAATCGCTTTATTCTGCATGAAAGTGGACAAACTTAACGAAAAAATCAAAAACAATAAAACCATGACTGCTGAAGAAGTCAAAGACCATTATGCAAAGATGTTAGATTACCCAAAAAACTTCTTCGATTCGTGTGAACTAGCCAAAGCTAAAGAAATGACTTTCGAAGACTTAATCCCACCTATGGCGCATTATTTCACTCAAGCTATGCTTATGACCTATTGTAAAAATACCGGTATGTTTTGGGAAAAATACCACTTAAATTTTGGGTTTTCGTGTCAATACACCACTTAAATTTTGCATTTTTTCTTTGGAAATGACCTCTCTAGGGGTAACTTTATGCGGGAAATCGATTGTGCACATTTCTGAACCTTGAAAATGCTTTCCTGACTCCGATTCAGGATATTGTATTGAAGCGAAATTGGTAAAAATTAGAAAATTTTCCATTGACAAAACATGAAAGCGAGTATTTTTCGGAAAATGACCCTTCTATACTTCATAAGCATGTGATTCTTGTTAAAATGTGGCCCTAAAGAGTCGAATTCGTTGTGCAGCTTCGTATAGAAATTCATCTCTCGAAGTTCTTCAATCGCGCTATTCATCTTGATTGTTTGTTGAATGGCTTCAACGGTAATTTGTTTGAAGAATGATTTCATTTTATAGATTTTTATAAGCATCCCTGCGTGGTTGTGTTTGGCGGGAAATTCTTGCAAATCAGGCAAGCACAACAAAGTAATCACAACCTCTTTAGGGCCACATTTTTAACAAGAATCACATGCTTATGAAGTATATACGGCTCCGAATTTTCCGAAAAAATCTCGTTTTCAAGATTCGGAAATGTGCGCAATCGATTTCCCGCATAAAGTTACTCTTAGAGAGGTCATTTCCAAAGAAAAAAGATAAAAATTTTTTTAAAATCACGGCTCGCTAATCCTTAGTAGTACCAAATTTTTTAGCACATCATTTCGCAAATTGTATCTTGACAAACTGTGACCTCTTCCTCCCGAAGAATGAGTCAAATGAAAAAGTGTTTAAACGACTTTTAAAAGTTTGGGGAAACATTATTTTGTTGAGTAAAGAATCTCAATCTTTATATGAAGATATTTGTAACAAAACCGATCTCAAAGAATGGCTATTGATCGAATTGAAAAAGGACAGCCCCAAATTCTATGTTGAATTGATCGATCTCGCAAATACCCTAATTTATGTCGACGGATTCCATAAGCTGGATGGCAAAGATCCGATCTATATGAGTGAAAAGGTTTTTTTTGAAATTTTCAAAAGCATGATAACATGTCAAACCTTTAAAGGACCACTGAACTTTTGAACGGACCTCGAGAATTTATTTTTAAAAAGAAAGAGGAATTTTTACTGATCATTTTTTGTTTTGACGGCACCCCTTGAAAGTGTAACCCTTTCGAGATAATTGCAGCTGAAAAAATTGTGATTGTGTATTAAAGCGAAAAGGAATGGCTCCAATCGTGTTCGTTGCTTGGGTAAATAACAGTCTGCTTATTGAAACGATTTATCAAATATTATAAAAAAAGAACCTTTGTCATTTTTTTATAGCTCTATGAGACGAATAAAATGACACCAAAACTATCTAATTTGAAAATTGTTTTGGGTTATTGCAACGAAAATTCTGATTCATGTTTTCGTTGCAATAACCCAAAACAATTTTCACATTGGATAATTTTGGTGTCATTTTATTCGTCTCATAGAGCTATAAAAAATGACGAAGGTTCTTTTTTATAGTATTTGATAAATCGTTTCAATAAACAGACTTTTATTGATCCAAGCAACGAACACGATTGGGGTCAATCCTTTTCTCTTCAATACACAATCATGTTTGAAATTTTTTGTTCAATGTTTTCGTTTCAATACACAGCCAAAAATGTCCAACTTCATTCGCATTTATATCAATGAGGAAAAAGTTTCACATATAGGTTTTTTTGCAAACCTTGTAAGTGTACTGAACCTTTAAGGACTTGCAAGTTCCCTTCGAAAAACAATATTCATAATTTTTTATTTTTTTAGGTTCATGATCTTTCGTCACTTAGGCAACGCGAGACTCGTGATAGTTGTCGTAAAGCGTATGGTATTTTCCGCTGGTATTTGATAGACAATGGTCACTTGCCTATATTTTTGGTGAACTTTTTTGGAGCTAATATTAGAGATAAAGAAACGATGGGTACTTTTATTTGGCACATTGAAAGATTGTTATGCTATGGAGTCGATAAAGAAGATCGTGATAAATGTTTGGGCACAATTCTTGACCAACGACATGAAATTATAGGAAAGTTGAGCGAAGTTTTCAAAGAAATATGTGAGTCTTTACATGCCATCAATCGGTTATAACCAAAACCGTAGCTAGGAAGGGATACCGGAAATGTGAGAGGAGGAGAAGACGGATCCTTGGACCCATGAAATAGGCTCAAGAAATATAGGCTCTGAAAAATCGTCACGGTTCTGACGCATTAAAGATTGTTCAAAAAATTAGAAAAACGTTGACTACTTTTAAGTAATTTAAAAATTTTCGTCAATCATCAATATCTTCTCTGAATCAGGATCAAGTAATCATTTTCACGGTTCGTAAGTGTGCGCAATCAATTTCTTGCAAGAAAGACCCTGGATAGTCGGCCACACTTGGGCAAGGGGTGGGTCGACTCATCCCCATATCGCCACTGGGGGGTCAAATTTCGATAAACTTGTCACTTTTGGTAAAAATAGACAGCAAAAAATCAAAGGGTTTTTGAAGAATTTTTCGATTTTTGACGAATTTTGGAATTTTTTATGAATTTTTCAATTTTTGATGGCCAAAAAAAGGTCGTCAAACGTGTCGCTTTTCGGTTTACCAGCCTACCCCCCCCCCTTGCCCAGTATGTAGTCGGTTTTTCGGTGAAAAACTGAATTTCATATTATTTTCGCTTCAAGACACCTTAATTTTCCTGAATCAGGGTCAAGAAAGCATTTTCAGACTTCGGAATACGCGCAAATCGATTCCTCTCATAAAATTACCCCTAATGGAGTTTAAAAAAAAAATTTTGGAGCACCCTGTAATTAAAAATTTAGGTGATTTGACACCACAAGCACTTGGCGAATACAAAAACATAATCATGGGAACTATTTACTTCTTAGACAAAATTTTAATCTATTATCATAGCACCGACGTAGAAAATTATCGCGCCAATCGAGTTACTGCAATGAGTGGCGTAGAATGGAAAGAAGATCGTGACACTTCCGTCGATGACATGTTTTTCCATCGACGCGACGAAAAATTTAAGTCTGAAAATGGAGTGCATACATTATCACCTATTAAAACTACTGAAACAAAAACATGGAAAAATGTTATGCCTATAGTCGGGGTTGTTTTTCGATGTATTCCAAAAAGGAGAAACAAGTGGGTTATTTCTCGAATACAGTCAAACCTCGATATAACGGCCCCTCTCTCCAATTCGAGATAACGGCACCCCGAGGGGATGCCTTTATATCGAGGTTTGACTGTATTTGGTACTACTAAGCATTAACTGCCGCAAACGACAGGGCTATTTTTTCGAAAAAATTTTTTTTCATAAAATTTTCTAAAAAACCGGAGCTCGTCTACATTGGGGGGGGGGGGGCCACCCACGTGATTTTTTTCCGATTTTCTTCTAAAAATCGACTTTTTAGAGTAATTTCTAGGCGAAAAATCGATTGCGCGCATTCCTGAAGCGTGAAAATGCTTCCTTGACCCTGATTCAAGGAAATGAGTGTTTTTTATTGAAGCGAAAATATGAAAATTTTGGAATTTTCTTCTAAAATCATCATTCTAAGGGTTATTTTATGCGAGAAATCGATTCAACGCATCCCCGAAGCGTTGCGGTAGAAACAAATTTTTCAAGGATAATGGTGAAGGATGCATTTTGACGATGATTTTAGAAGAAAAATCCAAAATTTTCATATTTTCGCTTCAATACACACATCTATTTCCCTGAATCGGGGTCAAGGAAGCATTTTCACGCTTCGGGAATGCGCGCAATCGATTTTTCGTCTAGAAATTACCTAAAAAGTCGATTTTTAGAAGAAAATTGGAAAAAAATTTTTTGAAAAAAAATCACGTGGGTGGTCCCCCCCCTCATGTAGACGAGCTCCAAAAAACCTATGGGTTTTTCTATTCGGGGAATCCAAAAAATGCACTGTCTGAAAATTTTTTCTTGAACTATATCGACTAGCACTTGACTCAAAAATGTGTTTCGAACGCCCAGTATCCATGTAATCCATGACTTTGCCGTTATTGGTCTTCTCCCAAATGGCCCTCTTTAGGGCCACAGGGGTGAAGTTTGCTACTCATAGTGGTGCCCCTAGAGACTCCTCTACCATATTTGGCTAAGGGGTAAGCTGAACGCAACCAAAAATAGAATTATTGGCTCATGAAACCATCGCCAATCGATTCGTCATAGCCAAAAACCCCCGATTACAAACTTTCACGCTAAATTGGCATCAATTTGACATAAAAACCATCTTTTTGAGCCAAGGTGCTAGTCGATATAGGGTCACGAAAAATTTTTCAAACAATGCATTTTTTCAATTTCCCGCATCGAAAACCCATAGAGGGTTTTTTAGACAGTTTTATGAAAAAATTTTTTGGGAAAAATAGCCCTGTCATTTGTGGCAGTTAATGCCTAAGTAGTACCCAAAAATTATTTAGAAAAGATATCTTTGATGAAGATACCGATATGGATTTGATCAATGAAGGTGCTGCGCTACAATACTTCTATAATTTGGCACTCTGTTCTGGGATTACTATGAACGAAATAAAGGCAGCAAAAAGAAAAGTTGATAAGAAAGATGTTGGAGAACTTAAAGACAGCTATGAACCGAGTCCACAAGAAATTTTTAGTTATAAAAGTTTCCGAGAACTAGATCTTGAAGATGTAATATTATATGGGGTTGGGGGGGGGGCATTTCAAGGTGCGATTTTTGATAAAATCCCAAAAAATAGTCATTTTTAGTGATTTTCAAATCAATTTTAGACCCTTTCCGAAAGTTAGAGTGGCATTTTTTTGAACGAAACTCATGTGTTTTCGTGCCAATATACAGACTTTTCAAAAAATCGTGGTTTTCAACGATGTAACTTAATAAGAAAAATTTTGATATCTAACTATAGAAGTCGATTTTTGACAAAAATTTTCGACCTTACTAGGGTTTTCCTAGACGGGGAATCGATTGAGCGCATTTTCGAGGTATGAAAAATTCATGTAAGCGATTTTCGTTAGGAAGCCTTTTTTGGAGTATACCCCTGTAGAGGTGCCTTCCACTGGTCAAAATCGAAAATTCTTTCACAACAACAGGTCAAAATGCCAACCTTTGTCACAAACTCGGTCCAAAATCAGGGTATGCTTCAAATATTGGAGTATAACTTTTTATTGAAGCGAAAACTTTATGTGGATGTCTAGATAAAAGTTGTAGCGCAGATTTTCAGCTTTAAAATGAGTGGCCAACGAGCTTTCAATTCAATTCCTACGCGGAGTTATGGCCTTAACAAGAGGATGACACATTTTCAAGGGTACTCTCTTAAAGGGAGCCACCTAGACTCAAAAAGTTGATTTTTTTCGGAAAACTTTTGGCGGGATCTTGTTCAGCATAAAAAATACCGTGGTTACAACCGGTACAGGAAGTGATATCAAAAATGGATTTCTAGTTTAAAAATACAAGAGAAACAAAACCGCCCCTTGAAGTGGGCCCCCAGGGTGTCCCAGTAGGTTGGGACTATCATTGATTTGAGGGTTTCTCGTCATACAATTGGTCATTTTCGATGCGGTTTTTTATAGGAGAGAGCTCAGACGATTCTACTTCAGACCCTATAAAAATATTAAAAATTCGTGTTTTCTGATATGCGAATTTTTCAAGCGACTTTTCTCCGTCTTCCCAATAAGGTAGAGAGTTGATTTGAACATAATCTGATAGCTTAGTGATGCCCCAACAACGTAAAAAAACCGTATCAAAAAATCTTTTAACAGTGATGAGAAATAGAGTTGTCAAAATTAAGAAAAAAATGATAAAAAATTTAAGGTTGTGAGATGACGTGGCTTAGTGGCGCAGTAGGTTGCGTGTTTGGCTGTTGTTTGAAAGGTCATGGGTTCGATACCCGACCTCGTCGCTTGGCTTTTGCCCAAAATCAGTTATGAGAAATAGAATTGTCAAAATTGAGACCAATTTTTTGGGCAAAAACCAAGCGACGAAGCTGGTATCGAACCTACGACCTTTTGGGCAACAGCCAAACACCCAACCTACTGCGCCACGGAGACACGTCGTTCTACAATCTTAAATTCTTTATCATTTTTTTCTCAAGTTTGACAATTCTATTTCTCAACAGATTTTTTGATACGGTTTTTTACGTTGTTGGGGCATGACTAAGTTATCAGATTATGTCAAAATTAAATCTCTACCTTATTGGGAAGACGGAGAAAAGTTGCTTCAAAAACTTTAAACTGAAAAATTTGCATATCAAAAAATTGAATATTTTTATAGGATCTGAAGCAGAATCGTCTGAGCTCTCTCTAAATGACCAATTGGATGATGAGAAACCCCCAAATCAATGATAGTTCCAACCTACTGGGATACCATGTATTTATATTGCTTATTTCAGCCTCATGTGAATGATAATATCCAACGTGGAGCCTTCATTAATACCAATTTTGCACGACCTTCAATCGCGTCGACGTCAACAAGCGAAAATTCGGAAAATAGGATAGAGAATACTGGATTTTATATTAAGTCGTATTTAGTGGGTGATGTGAAATTTTTACAAGGTTTAATCTGATTCCTGAAAATTATTGTATTTCGACAATTTTAGACAAGTTCCGTGAATGTATCGATAGCTTGAAAGAAGCCCATAAGAACGATGAGCATATTAAATCATTGATGAATCAAGAAGAGGCTCGTCAAAAGCGTAACTTGTTCTCCAACGTAGACGTAAATTTCTATAGATGTATCTCAATTCAAAAAGTTTTTAGGACTTTGATGCTAAAACCATTGGCACAAGTTCCAACCGAGTAAGCTATTTTGTAACAAATTTGTTTTAGACTTACAGGGTGTCCTACGTAACGTTATACTAACTTTCATCGAATATATCTTTTGATCCATAAAAGATTTTTCGATGCGGTTTTTTTAAAATAGAGACAAGGCAATTCTGGACAACTTATAGAAGACACCATCGAAATTTGGTATCTTCTATAAGTTGTCCAGAATTATCTTGTCTCCATTAAAAAAAATTCGCATCGAAAAATCTTTTACGGATCAAAAGATATGTTCGATCAAAGTTAGTACAACGTTACGTGGGACACCCTGTATTTATAGGACACGAATGTGCCATTTACTTCAAGAGCTTCTGTGAATACACAGAACCAAAGTATTCCTATTCAGCTAGCTATTGATAATATTTATCTCGAATGCCATGGTCACGATTTTATTAAAGGGACAGAATTCTCATTTGCTAAAGATGATCATCATCAGCTATATGAAAAAATAAAAACAGTAAGGAAGGATTTATACTTCCATCGCGTCGCAGAGCAATTACGTTTATAGTACGAACAATTTTTTCAATATCGTTTATAGTTGCTGTCGCGCGACCGCCTGCGACTTCTTGAGACGTGACACAAGGCCAAGTGGTAAAAATTTGGCTCCAAGCGAGATTCGAACTCCGCGATCTTGTGACTACTAAGCCGCTGCTTTGTCACTGCATCACCAAGGTTTGTTGATGGAGAGACGTCTTTTCAAACCAAGTACTAGTGCTTTAAAAAAAATTAAAAATCTATACTGTCGCGCGACAAACTATAAATGCCAACTCGCGACACAAAATGCACTGTCGCAACGCGACGGAAGTATAAATCCTGCCTAATAGAAAGAAAATTAAACATACATACATATTGAATTTTCTAGGCCTATGGAGAAATTTATGCTTTAGTATTTTTATTTTTCATTCAAAATGGTGTTATGATAGACGAAGAAGGAAAAATAGTTTCTGAATATGAGCATCTACTTAAATATTTCAATGTTTTGTCCGATAAAATCAAAAATGGCATTACCGAGCATCACGTTTATAAAATACCGAAAGAAAAAGAGAGACCCAAGAAGTTCCTTTCCTTAAAATATGTTAAAGAGATGTTCGAATATTTTGAATATGAAGAATTCATTGATGATGAAAATAAGAATGTGAGTCATTTTCTTGATTTTTTCCTGCCTCTCTCTCTCTTTCTATTCATTTTTAGGAATATGAGGGGTGCGCAGCCCACAACAGCAGCTACTCCCAAATTACTGGGGCTTTTTGCGCATGCCCAACGCCCTGGGGTCAGGGGATTCATCATGCTCAAGGCTTCAGAAACAGAACTTAGACACTCCGGGCCCAACGTTGTTTAACTTGCAAGATCGGACGGCCCAGTGGTGTATCAAGAGAACTATGCTTCCTATTGATTATAATTCTGAAAAGAGGGGGTCGACTCCTCAATGCCCTTGATAATTTTCGTGGAGAGTCGTAAAAGTTTGTTGGACTGCCCGATTTTGAACCTTCACTATTGGTTTCTGCTTTCCAATCGATGCTTAACCCACTGCTCTATTTCAGCCAGCGAACGCTTGACTTGTAAACTTCCTTAAATGGCTTCGATTTCTTGAAGCTTTTTCTCTTGCACTCTCCGCGAATTTATTTATTATTTTTCTTTCACCGCGCTTACTTCTTTGGTGTGCTATCATGGCCGAGTGGTGAAGACTGTCCTACCGAGCGCTATCGCACTCGGAGAGGAGAGGAGATTTTCCGATCCTATCGATAAGTCTCCGAGCACCACGAACGAGATCTCCGTCCTGATATAACTTTTATTTATGGAAGGAATTAAACCAGCGTCTTTGAGAAATTTAAACGAAAATAGCCCAGCGCCATGGACACATAGGCCACACGCTCACGAGATCTATTTCTAAATTTATCTTTAGATAGGTTTTCTTTTTTGTGCAAAAAATTTTTGTTGGCGCTGTGATCCAAAACCGACACCTTCGTGGTGCAATGGCCGATGCCTTCGCCATTACACCACAGAGGCTTTTGATTCAATGTCGACAAAATTCGTCCATGTTCTAAAGGAAAAAGTCGAAAAATAATTTAATAAATTAATTTCTTTATTTTAAAATTTTTTAATTTGTTTAAATGTTTTTATTTTCTTTGTCAAGGGCAAAATCTTTTGGATCCTTCTGGGAATCGAACTTGAGAGCAATTTCTACGAGCCGACAGTCTTCGCCACTCGGTCATGAGGGTTTCTTAATCGACATTATTAAATTTCAACTAAAACATGATATGGGGCTAAAAAATTTTCAAAAAAAAATTGAAAATTCGAATTTTCGATTTTTCTTGAAAAATTGAAAAATCGAAATTTTTGCTCCAACGCTAATTTCCGGAAGAAAATAAAAAATTGTTTTGCCGAGTTTAGTCAACGTTAAGTGGCGGCAACCAGGGGAACTTGCTTCCGTTATTCGCGTAGCTCGGCCGTTTTCTGTGGGACTATGTGATCGTCTTTCGTGATCACTATGTGATATTGTCTTTCGTAAGATTCGGCTATCTGGTGTGGGGTTCTGCGCTTTCTATGCGGGCATCGGCCATCATCTGTGGAGGCTGGTCGATTTTGGTCCTAATATTTTAAATTTAGTACCTCATATCTGATTACTCTAGTCTTAAGCCGAGACTAGATGAGATTGAAGATTTGTGCAACCTTTTAAATGTGATTGGCCCTTTACGAGTCTATACTAAACTTAAGGACTTAATACGAGTCGAAGATTGTTCGAGTGAAGATTTCTTAGCTATGAGGCTACCTCAACCATTTTTCATACAGGTAATGATTCATTTTGTATGACATTTATTATTTTTTAGGATTCATTTGCAAACTATGGAAGTTTACCAATTAATCAACTTAAAACATGTCCCAAAAAGATTAAGAAAACCATATTCTCCGGATATGTACTTCTTTGCATAAATGTTAATAATATGATAACGTATCAGGTAACTTATGGCGGTTATACGTGGGCAAGGGGTGGGTTGACCCACCCCCATATCGCCGCAATAGGGTCAAATTTAGAAAACATGTCGCACAGTTGGGTGTGATGAACGAGGAAAAAATTGTATCGCAGGTCGGCGCTCGCGCCGACCTGATACAATTTTTTATGTATGAAATGCGATACGTTTTTTTTGGTCGACAAACGTATCGCATTTGGGTCTTCGACCTATCCCCTTGCCCATGTATGATGGCGGTATCCCACTTCATTCAATGGATACTTCATCCTTCAAGAACACTTCATCCAATAAGGACACTTCATTGAGAAAAAAAATTCAAATTTTTTTTTTAATTCGATTTTTGAGCAAAAACTCGATTTTGAGCAAAAATTTCGATTTTTAAACCGAATTCGATTTTTGACAAACAAAAAATTCAATTTTTGAGCGAAAATTTCGATTTTGAGAAAAATTTCACTTCATCCAAGGGACACTTCGTCCAATGAGATACATTAGTACAATGAGGACACTTCATCCAAAAGACGGAGTCATTGGATGAAGTGTCCATGTTGGATGAATTGTCCATCGGGCAGTGTCCATGGATGAAGTGTCCCAGATGGATAAACTGTCCATTGGATGAAGTGGGATACCGCCAACTTTATTCAACACTTTTTATTGTTAATTTTAAATTTTTAGGGTGTTTTTAACTCGGTACAGCCTGTTTCATCAGTTATTGATAATATAAAGCAAGCGATACATAGAGATTTCGGAGAAGATACCCACGAAGTTCAACTTAGAAGTGAAGAAAATGGAGAACCTTTAATCGGCGATCAGAAACTTTCAGAATATGGTCTACTGCCGGCAGCATTCCTTTATGCGACTTTCTATTTATAAGTGTACTCAAAAAAGCATTTGCCCTACATTTTTCGATTAACTCATTACACTTTCAAACTACAGAATAATGATTTTTGATTTTTATGGCGAAAAATTTATTGAAAAAGGCTTCGATTTCGATTTTTAGCTCAAAAATACGAAAAAGATTGAGTTATTCGGGATTCTACCCCAGTATTTTTTCTATAGTTTGTGCCCAAAATTGCTGATTTTTTGTTCTCAGGGGTTTTTGGCCATGGCGATCACGAATCCGAAGGAATTTTTTAATTTGGGCCACTGTAAGGTCCCCTTCTGGATGGAGATTCGTAATTTTTTGATGAATTTTCGACCTGAAAAATATTTTTCTAAAAAAGACTACTCTAGTGGTAATTTTATGCGGGGAATCGATTGCGCACATTCACAAAGCTTGAAAAGGCTTCATTGACTCTGATCCTGTGAAATTAAAGTGTGTATTGAAACTAAGATGATAAAAAAAATTCAGTTTTTTACCAGAAAACCGACTATCCAGGGTTTTTCAATGCGAAAAATCTATTGCGCGCATTTTCGAACCGTGAAAATATTACTCAACCCTGATTCAGGGAAAGTAGTGGTGTATTGAAGAAAATTGACGTATCCAATGCTAGAACGCAGATTTTGACCCTGAATCAGGGTCAAGTAATTATTTTCACGGTTCAGAATTGTGCGCAATCGATTTCTCCATATCCTAGTTAGTCGGTTTTCCGGATTTTTTAAATCATTTTCGCTTCAATACACACCTTAATTTCTCTGAATCAGGGTCAGTGAATCATTTTCAAGCTTCGAGAATATGCGTAATCGATTCCCGCATAAAATTACCCCTAGAGGGGTCTTATATAGAAAAAATTTTGTGTCGAAAATTCATTAAAAAATTACGAAAAGTGCAATTGAGTTATTAATTTGAGCCACAAAAATCATTATTTTTTGAGTATGGTATTTGAATATTAAAAAAATTTTGATATAAATAAATTATTTCAAAATGTATTTTTTTAATTAAATGTATAATCATCAAACGAGCTGCAACTTGTGACCAAAAATCGAAGAAGACCATGTTTCGATCTTCGAATTCAATTTTAAATATTTCATCTTCAGGATAACGTTTTCACGCATCGAGAGTGCGTTTTTTGGATTCCTCGCCTAAAGTTACCCATATAGGGGTAAATTTTCGAAATTTATTGAATAAATTTCTACCATCGTTGAGTGGGTTATCTAAGTTAGATTAGTACCCATCATACCATTTTTAAATCAAACGTGCTCATCCAACTGCACAGTTTAAAAAATTTCGAAACGTAGTAAGATAACAAATACAAAAGGGGTAGTTTCAAAACCTTTAAATAACAAACAAAAATATAACAACTTTTATTTTCTAAATGCAATTATAGAAACAAAATATCAAATTAATGATCAGAGGTAGCTAGTTGTATCATAAATTTTCAGGCGATCAGAGTCAACAGATTAAGCTATCTCCGAAATATCAAATTTATATATTTAGAAAAGTGTCAAAACTATAGCCTAAATGGCACAAAATAAATATAGGAATGAGAAACAATATTTAACGAAGAAAATTATAAGCCAAATACAATATACCTGTAACAAAGAATAAGATTAGATAATAGTTACAGAATATAAGAGTGCAGTATTAGAGATTTACGGCAAATCTTGATTCTTTTTCAAAGTCAAACCACCAGATCCATCAGAATTATTCTTCAAGTGACCTCCAAAGAAAGTAGGCGGCAAAAGTGGCGGCGTCTTCGGTCGAGTGGCGTCCAAGAAGTCAAAAATATCATCTGAATTAATGTCGGGTTCAGCAAACGAAGTCAATGGAGGACTGCTACTGAAATTGTTCATAGGAAGAAACGGATTTGTTGCTGAATCGGGCGGCAATTCAGTCATTTCGCTGAAAAATTTGATATTTAAATTAACAAGCCAAAAAATGAAATATAAAAAATAGCGGCTAGTTGGGTTTAGCGATCACTCTGGAATCAACTGAAATCGCTCTAAATCGACTCAATTGGAGCCGAAAAACAATATTAGCGCAAAAAAATGGGAACCGATTCGATTTTCGGAGTGCAAAAAACTTAATCCACCTTTTCACCCGGATTCTTGTAATGATCCAAATTGTGTAGTAGCTCGAAAAATCGAGAGTTCGAATCCTGGTCAGACTTTTTACACCCCGAAAATCGACTCTGTTTCCATTTTTTTCGCGCTAATATTGCTTTTTTCGGCTCAAATTAAGTAGATTTAGAGCGATTTCAGTCAATTCCAGAGTGGTCGCTAAACCCAACTCTTACCAAAATAACAATTAGCAAAAAATTACATAACTCACCTTATCTTTTTCTCCAAATCACGAAGACTACGCAAACTAGTTTTTGGCGTCGATCCATAGTTGAACGTGAAAATACGCGACGATTTAGGAGTCGTCGGATAGCTTCCTTGATCCGAAACATTGAGAATGTTGAACGCTTCACTAAGTCCAGATGGTGTAGAAAGCATAGACAACGGCGACTTCACAGAAGACGATGTATACGATGACTGAGGCGAAAACGGCGTCTGTGGAGAAAACGGCGTCGCATGAACGTGCGGCAAGAACGAGTGATGATACGGTGAAAGCGTCGGTTGATGAAAGCCTGACGGTGTTGAAGTCGACGAATAAACATGACGTTGTTGTGGCGAATTCGCTGAAAAACGAGAACATAGGAAAAGTCGTGAAAACAGTGGCGTAGTTGAAAGTAAAAACACGCGACGATTTTGGACAAAAATCGTAATTTTTATGAGCCCGGGTATCCCCAAAATCCGAAAAATGAAAATTTTTTCTTAACATTCCCCACTTATATTTTAACCTAAAATTTTTGAAATTTTTTCAAAAATCCTAATGGTCATCTCCTTTTTATTTTTCAAAAATTTTCAATTTTTTTTTTATCAAAAATCGTAATTTTCAGCTGAGAAACGGCTATTTTCTAAAGAAATTTCGCGCTTGCGGTGCTGTTTTTTATGGCTAAAACGTCAAGAATTCAACAAAAAAATTTCGAAAACGTAAGGGGGACCAAGGAAATTTTTCAATTTTATGGAGAAATGTACAAAAAAATCATAAGAGACAGTGGGGGCGGCCCCACTCGAAATCGAAAAAATGAAATTTTTTTCAAAAATCATAGGGGACTATGATTTTTGAGAAATTCGAAAAAAATTCCTTGGTCTCCTTTATGTTTTTGCCCAAAATTTTCGAAAAAAACTAAGGGGGATCAAGGCTAAAATTTTTTTCTAAGTTGGCTCCCCCCACGAAATTTTTTCTGGGTACGCCATTGCGTGAAAAATAGTTATAATCTAATTTTTAGGCTCAAAAATTATTTGTATCAAGAAAAATAGGAACCATTTTTTAAACGAAAACTAACACATACGCATAGAGCGACGGTTATTCTTTAAACGCAAAGTACCATTAATAATAGCAAGTTCCATAAGTTGCTTTTTCTTAAAGGCATCAATTCCATCTGGCTGAAAAAATGAGTTAAAATTTTCGAACCTCAAATATTGGGTTGTTCCATAATTTTCCGGATTGTTTACATTTTTATCGAAAAATTTTTTATCGGAAAATTTTCTTAAAATGACCCATATAGGAATAATTTTATGCGGGGAATCGATTGAGCGCATTCCCAAAGCTATAATATTGCCAACGTGTTCCTCGTAGGAAATTACCCCTAGAGGATATTTTTCCAAAAAATTTTGTTCAAAAAAGTATCAGTTTTTGGAATCCTGTTGACTGCGTCTCCCCACGGTGAAGAGCTCCAAATTTTCCGGTCAAAATTCGTGTAAAAAATCTGGAAAATTATGAAACAAATCAATAATTACCGGAATCACAAGCAAATCTTTAACGGTTTTAACTGCATTTTCCAACTTGATTTTGGCACGATTCGGGGTGTCTTCGCATTCGATCAACACGTGGAGAGGCTCATGCAAATGAGCCCAATCAGGGCGTTCGCGGTTTAATTCTTCCTAAAAAATGAGATCAAAGAATCAATCAGAAAAAATGTCTGAAAAAGTCGAGAGGGCTATTTAAGTCTGTTAGATTCCTCATTAAAAATTAAGCTAAAGGGGTCATTTTCCGAAGTTTTCAATTTTTTCACGTCATTTCCCCCCAGACTTAAATAGCCTCAAATTGAGTTAGGAATAAAGCCAAAAAGATCCCACCTTTTTCTGATCGCGAAGCGATCCACGTCCACGGATCTGGATCTTTGTGTTGGTTGCCAATTCCAGCTCTTTGGCTGTCAATCCACGAGGTCCCAA
>JAQGBS010000415.1:0-22171 GCA_034698545.1 Acrobeloides obliquus
GACGCAGATAACTGTTATCATGGAACGAGGCCGACCGTGCGAGAATAGAACCAATTTTAGTACATTTATTCGATAAACATTAACTAACATACAAAATTAGGACTTTTATAGGAAAACCTTCAAAGCAAGTTCCCCTGGTTCCCGCCATTTCACTAAACTCGGCAAAAAATTTTTTTATTTTCTTCCGGAAATTCTCCATTTAGGGGTAATTTTATGCGGGAAATCGATTGACGCACTCCCGCAATCTGAAAACTGCAGAAAAATGGTGAAAATTCGTCAAAAACGACCACGAAGGGATGTATGGAGATACAAATCGATTTTCTCGAGAAATGAACAAATATCCCCTCATGCATCCCTGCGTGGTCGATTTTGGCAATTTTCAGCAGTTTTCAGGATGCGAGAGTGTACGCAATCGATTTCCCGCATAAAATTACCCCTAAATGGGGTAATTTCCGGAAGAAAATAAAAAATTTTTTTGCCTAGTTTAGTCAACGTTAAGTGGCGGGAACCAGGGGAACTTGTTCCAAACCTTCTAATTGTAAAAGTCGCTTAGGAAATCCTCCTAATTTTAATAATTTTCTGCATTTTATTTTATGCTTTTCTATCTTCTACTCCTCACTAATTTACAATTTTATCAAAAATCTCCAGCTACAATTCCTATTTTAAATTATCCCACAATCACGTGACGTTCAAAAAGTACAGATAAGAATGATGACGTTGTCGAGGTAGCTTGTCCCCCACCCCTCCTTGATCATGTATAGTGAGGACCCGGAAGTTGCCGGCCCCAATGGCAACTGTTATTAGGATCAAGAACAAGACAGTTTTGATTGGTATACGGCTTCTAGCACATGTGCTTTTGTGTTTGAAGATAATTCTGTCCCAAAAGTGACAAGTGCTTTTGTGAATAGTTTTTTTTGAAAAATTAGCAAGTGATTTGGAGACAACGGAACCATTTTGATTGGGCGCAGCGGTGGATTATAGTGGAAAATGGAAATGGATTGATTCGACGAATTTAACGTTAATTTTTTATAGAAATCACAACATGAACAAGCTTGCGTCGGTGTCGAAGATGTTGTCGTACTCACAAAAAAATTAAAAAATATTTCGTATCCCGTTATGTTTTATTCTTTCGCTACCGGTAAAACGCATTTTCGACCGAAAAGCGTGATTTTTGATCGAAGACGCAATTTTCGGGCCGATTTTCATCCAATAAAGGCTGTTTTCAACCAGCCAAAGCTGATAA
Organism: Acrobeloides obliquus; assembly: GCA_034698545.1. Taxonomy (NCBI): domain Eukaryota; kingdom Metazoa; phylum Nematoda; class Chromadorea; order Rhabditida; family Cephalobidae; genus Acrobeloides; species Acrobeloides obliquus. The sequence continues at coordinate 1,244 of JAQGBS010000415.1, forward strand.
AATTTGTTTTCGGCCCCTAAATGCGGTTTTGGCATGAAAACGCAGTTTTCAGCTCGTAAAAATACTGTTTCCAACCTGAAAACGCGCTTTTCGTGCTTTTTTCCTAAAAATATTCTTGATAGAATCTTCACTAATGGCCTTACGAATAGGTTGTCCGCGCAGAGATAACTTGTCAAAATAAATATTCAAAGAATCAAAAGATCTGCTTTTATAAGGAACTTGCATTGGTTCGAATTTTATAAGTAGCTTCTAAAAGACAATTTTAAGGCTGCGGTCGAGCGCTGCCAAAAAGTTTGGAAAAAAGGTTTGCCAAAAGTTTGACCAAATGGATATGACGACGCAGGGATGCTGCACGAATAAATGTTTATTCGTATGGCATCCCTGTGCTATCATTTTCCATTTTTATCAAGTTTTGGCAGACTTTTTGGCAGCGCTTAAATGCAGCCTGAAAAACAAAAATCAAAAAAATATCGTCATATGACGAAGAAAAAACAAGCATAAGAAATGTTTGTAAGTGCTTGAGAAAAAAATAGAGCCCAACAAAAGTACTCTTATTTTTTGTTTACTTAACAAAAATGTAAGGCAAATTTTTGAAAATCTTATATTTTCATTGAAAATCTTATTCTTCAGCCACATCATCCTTTTATTATTTTTATTTTTAACTTATGGAGCTTACTGATATTTCTCAAATTCGACCTTATTTATACCTAACAAGTTATACTGCTATTTATACAAATGATAAACTTAAAGAACTTGGAATAACTCATGCTGTTGATGCAACTAATAATCCTCTATCCAGAAGGGTAACTGGAGTGGAATATTTCGTTATAGAAGTGGAGGATAATGAAAATACTAATTTGAAAAATTATTTTGAACAAACTATAGAATTTATAAAGAATGCTAAAGATTCGGTAAGGACTATAGGTCCTAAAATAAAGTGTTGGTGACAGGGGAATCGAACTTTACAAAAATTGGAGTTGTTCTCAAAAGAAAACGAGCACTGAGCTATAAAATAACTATAAGCTTGATCTCTTCTGAGCATTTATGTTCACATCTTTTCGTCTACTAACTCCTTTACTGAATCTTCCAAGTGGTCCCTGAAATGAATCCCTCATGAGTCTCCTAGGGATGGAATAGGAGTGAAACCTTAAAGGGATCTATCAGGATGGTTCTCATAGGCCTCCAGGAATTTAAACTCCTCTTCCCTCCATTCCATCTATTGGGGTTAATCCAGGAAGGTAGCCCTCTAGATACTCCATCAATCTAGAAGGTTGAGGGGAGGGGCTATGATGCTCCCCTCCATAGATGATCCATCAATTGGTCCCAATAGCACAAATGTCATCAGATAACCTATAGGGTCTTCCAAAGAATCACCCAGGGATCCCAAGAAGAGAGCTTCCCATGATAGTCCATTGTTGACTCCTAGTAGTCCCATGTAACAAAGCATTCAAAGGGACAAACGGGTTCCAAAGAGTCCCTTTTAGGTTCCTAGGGCTTCCTTAGGTGGGTCTCCCAACAGATCTTCTAGAAGTCCCTCAAAAGAGAAGCTTCCAGGCGGATCTAGAAGATTCCGTAGGGGCTTTATTTTCCCTGGAAAATGAGGCTTCAAATGGCCCCAGAGGTATCCCAGGGTCCAAAAGAATTCCAAGACTGTCAAGTGTACCCTCCTCCCCCCCCCCATCCACTTACTTAGGCTATTCCAACAGAGCGCCCCAAGAAGAGAGGCCTCAAAGAGTCCATACTGGGTTCCCGATAGAGCCAGAGAACGAGACTCAAGGGGCTTCAAATGAGTTTCTTCAAGAGGGTTCTCAGAGGGTACTAATCATAGGTCATCAAGAGGAGAGTCTCCCCCTGACCCACTCACTCATGGACCCAAAATTGAGGGGGGGGGACCACCTCATGAACCCCGCCGAACATTATGATGCATAAAAATTGGATGTCAGAAGACCTCAAGCTAAAAAAAGGTCGTTTTTTTAGTGGAGGTAGTGGAGGACTACCTCATCGGGGGTCCCCCCACTTTGCCGACCTATGGTACTATTGTCCTATTAAAGTTCTATAATCCTAAAGATAGAGAAGGGCAGGGAAAGGTAAGGTAGAATAAGAAAACTAGACTAGCGTATCCTTTTTTAGGGAGGAAAAATTATCGTATATTGTGCAGCCGGTATAAGCAGGTCTGCTTCAATTGTGCTAGTTTATTTAATGGTTCATGAAAAAATGAGCTTAAAGGATGTGTACTATGAAGTTGTAGGGTATGACAACAATATAAAAAATTAAAGACGGCCAAAATGAGAAATTCTAAAAAATTAATTTTTTAGTATTCGCCATGTGATATCACCAAATAGTGGATTTTGGCGTCAAATGATCGAATATGAAAAAGAAAAAACCGGGCAGATTACTGTTAAATTGCTTCCTGGGACAAAAACCCAAATACCAGATGTCTATTTGACAAAATTCAAAGCTGTCAGAGATCTTAATAATTTGAAAGCTAAATATTCGTATCTTAATTTTCAATCTAATTTACAATAAATCTTTATTAAACTAACCCAGAGACCGAAACGGCCATTCACAGATAATCCCTAAATATGCTATATCCAAAGTGTTATAGCCCCTGGTTACGTCCTGATTCATGAACTTGTCCCAGATATCCAGGATGAAGGTAATAGATTACCTGAGCAATGCCCCGTTTCCGAAATAGTTAATCTCTTGGTTAAAGATGTCTACATCAAGTGAGAATTCCTATAGCGACAATCGACGCTACATTAGTCAGATCCCGTTGGCATACTCCGAGAGTGACCGTAGAAGCACTTTGTTTATGGAACAGTTATACCGTTGTAAGCGACCGTCCTTCGAGTGTTAAGCCATAGACTTAATCTACTGTCTTTTAAAAAAAGTTATAACAAGATGAGTTTATTTCAAAAAATACAAAATATTATATTAATATAACCATTGCAAATTTAATAGATATATGGCCAGCCATCTGGGGTAAAGCCCAAGTAATTGATGGCCAAATGTGGTGCTCCATTGTTGAGACCATCATAATAATGATAAACGATGATATCATGGCAAACGTCAGCATAAACACTGACTCCTCCGGGTCCAATTATTGGGCCATTGGAGCCCAACAACTGGGTACCTCCGCCATTGAGCATAGGAACGCCATTTCTATCGACATAGGGTCCACTTGGGGAAGTGGCTCGTCCTACCATTATGCGATAGTTGCTGTTTACGCCTTTGCAGCAGTAGTCGAAAGCAACGAAGAGATAGTAGAAGCCGTCTAAAAATTAAGAATTTCAAAACTTTTTATAAACTTTACTTTTTTTGAAAACAAACGGGCCTTCGATAGCATTGTTCCAAGGAGGGAAAATATTACGGGTGGCAAGATGAACATATCCGGCTCCAGCCTTTGGCCTAGCAGTTGCTGGATCGATCTCGATTTGCCAGATTCCAGAGTAGAATGATCCAAATGTCAAGTACCAACGTCCATCAGTGTCAGGCAACAAGTTAGGATCGATAGCATTGAAGTCATTTGAATTCGAGTCCAACACATGTCCTAAATCTTGCCAAGTTCCTGGTCTGCCACTGCTGCTCACTGCAACTCCGATAACGGAGTCCTTGCTTCCGAAATGAGAAGCCGAATAATACATATAATAAGTGCCGTTTACAAGCTGCGTGTCTGGGCCCCAAATAATTGAAGGACAGTTATTAGTCCAAGGATTAACCGATGGAAGTCCTCCAGGGAACCCGTCACCAGTTGGATAGAATGTATGTTGGTCGTATGAGATGCTGGCTGGCGCTGTACCACCACCAGGGCAAGTTACTTCGTTAATATAGGACTTTGTTGAATAAACTATGTATTCCCCTTCGCATGTCTTCAAAATGCTGGGATCGTGAACAGTCCAAAATCCAGCCGCGGGACCACGAGGAGGTTCATGGACGGTAGAACTCGGCGGTTGGTTGCAATTTTGATTGAAGTTAAAAATTTCTAGTGCAATTTGGCTTATGATATCGTTATTTTGAGTGCAATTGTTCTAGAAAAATAATTTTATTTTTATCATATAGGGGCTCGTAAACCTCCTCGCGTAGGGGTCTAAAGGAAATTTTTGCATTTCGGCCCCCCTCCCTCGCCACTATCTCTCTCCGACACCTCCCCCCCCCCCCGCCGAGGGAGGGGGATAGCAGAGAAGAGAGAGGGTTTTTCGGGAAATTTTTGACCTTCGGCATCCCCATCCCATTTTTCGGGGCCCTCGCGGCGCAGGGGGGGGGGTTGTAATTACGACCCCCTATTCAAGTATGGAACTAATTTAAATTAATTGGTGGCAGGGTTGGGATTTCCCTGGATTTATCCAGATTTCCCCGGGGAATTCTGGCGAAATCTTTTTTTGGCTGGGGAAATCTTTTTCCCCAGAATTACTACTTGTTTGAAAATTTTCCCTCCCTCAAACTTGCATCGGTGGTGCAGTGACAAAGCAGATACTTCATGACCACAAAGTCGCAGGTTCGAATCCCGCTTGGAGCCAATTTGGTTTCAAGTTGGCCAATTTAGAACCAAATTGGCTCCAAGCGGGATTTTGAACCCGCGATCTTGTGGCCACGAAGCCGCTGCTTTGTCACTGTACCACCGAGGCAAAAGAAAAGATTTCCCCGGATAAATCCGGGGCCATTCAGTGCAATCTGTTATGCTGAAAAAAATTTGGTTTGTCAGAAAAAAATCTTACATCGTGACAAACTGGTACATCATCGGCATCATCCCCTTTTTGTAACATAAATCCTGAAGGGCATGAATAGGTGGTAATGTTGTGTTTACAGTCGCAAAATTGGCAAGAATATTTGCAGAATAGCATCATGAATTCGGGATCTGATAAACAACTACCATTTTGACTGAGTTGTTCACAGGGTACCTCTGCCACATCGATGCAATCGTTGCATTGACTGATTGACAATCGTCCGGTGAGAATCTGATCATGGATAGTTCTTAGGGCCGGAAGCAAATTTTCTGATGGGTCAATGAATTCTTGTGATTCTTGAGAGCCTTTCAAATCAAGCAATTCGAGAGAAAAAAGAGATTCATGCCTCTCGGCCACCGATAAATTATATGGACACCACTGGTTTTTCAAAATGGTCGGTAAAAGTTCCGTGATTTTTGCCGTGCACAACTGTTTCGATTCTTCGTTTTGTTCAGAGGCGAGATTGAATAACTTAGTTTTATTCTCCGCGGATTCGGCATATACCCCATAGAGCTTTCGAAGAGCATCCAATTGGTTTCTGTCGCTAGCATTCAGACCGACTTCTAGTTGATCAAGGAGTGCATAGAATTGACATTTTTGAGATTCGTTCAAAAGAAGTCCACACGCATCACAGGTTAACGTTTCATTTGCCAGTTCTTGAGAATTATCATAAGATCGATCATTGTCACATTCACTTGAGATTAGTTGATCCGTTATTTCTTCGGGAACGTCAACTAATACATTCGTTATGTCTTCGATAACACCAAGCAATCCACCTATGATACCCCCCAGGGGTCCATCAGTCATTAGAGCAGTATCACATGCCAGAATTAAATTACCAAAAATTACTACAAAAAACCACTTCATAATAAAAAAAATCACAGAAAAACTTCACTACCAGTGTACACAGAAAAAAATCCGTTCAATTGACAACTGAATCGACTGACTTTCTAATTTTTTTTACATCCTTTTATATTAATTTTCCTAGCACAGTTTTGCAAATTTTAGTGTAAACAGAAGTTTAAAAATAGAAAATATTTTTCTATTGGATCCACAATGACTTTTGGTTCAATCCGATTAATATAAAACTGTTATTTTCCAAAAACTGTGATTTTATTTGCCAAAAATAGGCTAATTTTGTTTAGATCATTTATGAAAATTTAAATCTTTGTGAAAAATATGTTTTTGTTCGAGACTGTGCCATTTGCAAAAATTTTTCAAGCACCTAAAGCATTAATTTTTTTAGTATCGAGCATCCCGCTGGTCCGACATGGGAAAGGGACTTTCTCTAACTTTTTCTCTATCCATTGTTATCTAGCGGACTTTCTCTAACTGTATTTTTTATAGGATTTTCTCTAACTTTTTCTTCTTCTGTTTTTCTTCATGTTTATCGGTTTTTTTTTGTTTTGTGGCCAATTAGAATGTTGTAGATCTCAATCTCACCTTTTCATCGATACCAAATCGCTCGCTCACAGATCAAAGAATGGAGAGATATGCCCGATTTAGTGAAATGATGAAAAGATGGATTGAAAAAAGTTAGAAAAATCATGGATTTTCTCATTTAACACATGAGGAAGTTTTCAAAAGTCACTTCGAGTCAAAATCCGATTTCTAAATATTCGAAACCATCAATAAGATCGTGTTTATTGAAACGATTGGCACAAAATCTTTAAAAAATGTGAGAAAAAAACTCAAAAATGTGTGGAAGATCCGTGTGCGGAAAATCCGTGCGGTCATTCCGTGCGGAAGATCCTGTGCGGTCAATTTCTTAAATAACTGTGAAGCCTAAATGGCTTGAAAACCATGGCAATAGCAACGAATGCACCTTATGAGGTGCATTCGTTCCTATTGCCATGTTTTTCAAGCCATTTATAAAAAAATACTATGCTAAATAACAATTTTCATCGCATGCTTTTTTAACATGTAACATTGGTACTCTTCGTTTGATACCAAGCATTCACGAACGCTCCCGATGATGTCCAAGTCGTATTCGTCCCCATTTGTTGTGCTGTTGTTCTCGAGACAAGAGCCGCTGCAGTCTCGTTTTTATCCTCAATGGCCCAATTCAAATAACCGATTTTATATTGATCCAAAAGATTCCAACAGAGTTGCGATTCAGACTGGTTGACCTGTCCGTCAGAGTTGACAGTGCCATATTCTGTAACAAAAATAGGCAAGCTTTTGTTAATGGCTTAAGTGGCTATGTCGCGAAGCGATTGATGATGAGTTCCGGCGTAATAATGGAGGGTGTAGGCTATGTTAGTTTGGTTCGTGATAGGATCAGCGGCCGCTTGATCGACATTTTGAGACCAATTTGGAGTGCCAACAACGATGACGTTATCGGGATCGTTGGCGCGAATTGTTTGGATAACAGCAATGTGATAGGGCTAAAGTTTATGATCATTTTTTCTTAGCTTTATAGGTACATTGCCCCTTGTAAAGCGCCATTTATACTTCCATCGTGACGCGCCATACGACCGAACTATAAACACTGTCGTGCGATGTGTGGTATGACATGTCGTACGACACAAAACGCACTGTCGCAAGATTATAATTTTTTTATGATTTTTTTTGAAATTTTGTAACACTAAGGGGTATGGTTTCAGTCTTCTTAACCCCACATCTCTATATCTCTACCTTCTAACCAATGTGCCGAAATTCATTGAAGTCGACATCAGCCCACAAAGAAGCAACGGAGAATGGCCACCCAATTCACGAGGTTTAAACGTTATGGACTACTCAATGTGGAGCATTTTGGAGACTCAAAACCCCATCAGTCGATCAATGCATTGAAGAAGAGTTTAGTGAAGGAATGTAATGCAATTCCACAAGAAGTCATTGATCGAGCGGTGGACGACTTCCCTAAGCGTTTGAAGAAGTGTATCAAGGCCGGAGGTGACCATTTTGAAAATAAATAGATATATTATGTTGTTGTTATTGTTTATCGTTGGGTTTTGCATAAATTTTTATTGAAAAATTGTCAAAAAATGAATTAAAAATATGCGCAAGAACTTTTTAGACACTCTGTAGAGAAATGCCGAGTGTCGTTCATGCTTAGGTTTAGGCAAGTTTGTTAACTTGCACTTGTCAATCTATTAGAGCAAGCTATAGCTTACACTGTCTTTTAAAGATGATTTTTATGATTTTCCTAGCATTTGAAAAGGTTGTTCTAGGATTTAAGGATTTGTCAAGGATTCAAGGGTTTTGAAAAACCGCATGAACATAATCCTATGGCTTAAGTCTATAAGCCTAAGCTTGTCAGCCTAATCCTAGGCCTAAATCTTTAAGACTTTTAAGCAAAGATATAGGCCTCTCTTTCTAAAAAAACCCTTTAGAACTTCTAAAATTTTGTATTTTGTGCCAGGAAGTAACTATCGTTCAAAAAATACGTGTACTTTCAAAATTTTCATGTCCTTTGATCCTTCATTATGTCTAAATGTGTTCGTGATCTTGAAAAATATTCCAAATCAATATCCATCCTCCATTATTTCCGTTCATAGGATACATTTTTTATTGATTTAATCTAAAAACTAACCAAAACGGTGACATCTAATGTCTAGGATTTTTTAAGAGGCAATATCTCGAAAATACACACAGGGAGTGAGACTACGCAAAAAAGTGTTGCTACAAACTTGAAGCCTAGGTTATTTTTATGTACCTAGAGAGTGATTAGCAAAAACATATAAGTTAGGTCCCGCGCCTTTAAACTTATGGAGGAATAGAGGTGTCATTTTCGCAAAAATCGTCATCCGGACCCTATTTTTATTTTTATCATAACTTTTTTTCTACTAATGCATTTTCTACAATTTAAAGCACGTTTTTATTGCCAGTTGTGCCCCTTTCCAAGGACACCTTGACTACGACCCAAGCCTTTATAATTTTCGAGACAAGTGACTTTCAAATATAACTATTTTTGTCCTCCTTAAAAATCACTATTTGGGCTTTAGCTCGAAATTTTCCATTAGAGAAAGTTATCGAGACACACATAAAATGAAACTATAATTTCTTGACGACATCCATAACCGAGTATATTCCCCGCATAAAATTAACCCTACATGGATCATTTTTAGTAAAAAAATTTTCCGGTCCCAAAAACCTCAAGTAGATCCCCTAAAGGAAACTAGTCCCATTTTGCTTATCTTCCTTACACAATTGTTATAATTTCTTACAGTAAATAATATATCAAAAAATTCTAGAAATTCATTAAATGTCTAGAAATCGAAAAATTTTCGATTTTGAAAAATTAGACGTTTTCCAACTTTTTAGTAAATTTTAGTTTTTTTTGGTTTTTGAGTGTGAAAAAGATTTAAGAGACGATATTTCGAAAGTTCGAGCCTAAGTGGCCGTAGTGTTAAACGGCTCGAGCGTCATTTAATTTGACTTTATTTAATGAGATTGACGCATGGGAAAGTTTTTGAAAGTCATTTTGAGCCAATCCGCGGAATCCCTTATTCTAACCTTGCCCGAAGATCAAAAATCTGATTTTACGTTGATTTTTTAAATTTTCTAACCTGTCTAAAACACCCTAGATAATCTTTTTCGGCCAAAATTTCTATCTGGCCGATGTATTCCAATATGGAGAACATTTCTAGTGTAGTTTTGAAAAAATCCGAGAAAATTTTGTTCTACCCCTACTACTATGCCACCATGAAAAAAGGCTCAAAAATCGAAGTTTCTCAGATTTTTTCGAAATACAAAAAATTTCTATGACTAATTTTTAGTCACATTCTTTTTTTAAAGAAAAACGTCATAATTTTTCTTTCTCTACTTTAATTGTTTATTTTTCTTTCTTTAATTGTTTATTTTTTCAAGAGTGCGCGAGGAAACTAGAGAGAGATAGACCGAGCAGGTTGCTTTTTTCTTCCACTCGAAAGGACAGCCAGCCTGTAATGAAACCTCCAATGAAATCATCATTAATCGTTAAAAAGACAGCTATTTTCCACCTGCTGAATTGCGAAAGATTTCCCAATAAATGACATCACAATTCTTGTATAAAAACCCTTGATTTTTCAAAATTTCCTCATTCGCCTTTGATTCTGACTCGGTGGAAAAAAGAAAGTATTGTTGTTTAATTTTATTGTATTTAATCCTGATTTTGCCACTATTTATTAACGCAGTCCTAGTGACTGTAGTATAAAGTTTAAAGAAAATGGAGACCTTCGAAGCGTTATTTTGTGGCCAGCGCCAAAATGGATCAATCATTGCCGAGCTGATAAAAGAAGAGTCTCTGGATCAGAGCCGATTTTTCGAAATCCTTATCAAAACCCTATTATTAAACCCATTTTTCTCTGGTGGTATTCTAATCTCTATTGTGGGCTTCTTCTGGTACTCGATTCAATGGGCAATCGACTTGGGAAAAGCCATGTTCCGTCAAAATTATCAACAAAGTCTGGAAATCACGAATGAGAATATGGCTTTCAGTTGGGTGATGGAACACATCAATAAAAAGAGCAAGGTAAAAACTCAACATTTCTCTATGGAGACCAATTATGATTATGATGAAGAAGAAATTGATTTCAAGTTCTTCCCGGGGTTCGGCTCTCATTATTTCTACTATAAAGACCGGTGGATTACGGTGGATCGATGCAAAGAGGAGAAGAAAAGCCAGGATGATTACTCTCAAAAAACCGAAACTGTTACACTATCTACTTGGGGCGCTAATCCAAATTACTGGAAAGAATTCCTGATTGAATGCTCTGCCGAACCGGTGCAAGCAATGAAAAAGGGTCTTCAAGTCCATTTCGTTCAAGATGGATGCTATTGGAACTCCTGGGACAAGCCGAAAAGAAGGAGAACCATGGATTCTGTGATCTTATCTTCGGGACTCTCGGAAAAGCTTTGCAAAGACGTCCAAACGTTTCTGGAATCCGCCGATTGGTATCACGAAAGAGGAGTCCCATACCGGCGAGGATATCTGCTCTACGGACCCCCTGGAACTGGGAAAACCTCAGTCATCTCGGCACTCGCCTCCCAATTCGGGTACTCCGTCGCGATCTTATCCCTAAACGATCGACTCCTCACTGATTCCAACATCAATCAGCTGATCAATCGAGCTCCGAACAAGACCATTATTCTGCTCGAAGACATCGATGTTGCCTTCGTCTCCAGAGAAGAAAAAGAAGATTCGAAAAAAGAAACTTGTGTAACCCTTTCTGGACTTCTCAATGCCATCGACGGAGTCGCGTCGGCCGAAGAGCGAATTATCTTCATGACCACGAATTACAAAGAACGTCTCGACAGTGCCTTGATTCGCCCCGGGAGGATCGATTTCCAGGCCTACTTGGGGCACTGCACGGAAGACATGATCGAGAGGATGTTCAAGAGATTCTACAACGATGTGTCTGATGAAATGGCGAAAAACTTCGTGGAAGCAACGAAGAAACTGGAGAAAACGATCTCGCCGGCCGAGCTCCAACGACATCTGATCTACTACAAGTTGGATCCACAAGAGGCTGTAGATAATGTACATTCATTATAAATAGAGACGTACTCTGGATTCTTGATGGATGAAACTACGCCATTGGATGTAAGAATATTATTTCAATCAATGCTGTGATGTGTATTTTGTTACTTGTTTATCTGTGATCTCAACCAATGCTCCACGTGTATTTTATTATTGTTAAAAATTTTATTTGTTACTTGTTTATTATTAAAAATGCTCATAAAAATTCATAAAATTTTTGAAAACATAGCATACAGGGTGCGAGATGAAACGGGCCACCCTGTTTTCTTTTCATTTTTAACATAAATTTGTTTTAAATTTTGTGTTTTTTAGTGTAAAAATGGAATTTAAAACTTCGGAATTTCGTCCTGCTATTATTCGGATGCATGAAAAAGGAGAAAGCAAGAAAAAAATAGCGTTTTGTTTTGCATAAATTTGTTGTTAAAAATGAAAAGAAAACAGGGTGGCCCGTTTCATCTCGCACCCTGTAATTATTGGGTTGAGTCAAAACTCTATCAGCTTAGGTTGCGAAAAGCGGTCGAAAAAGCCATTGAAAGTCGATGAAAAAATCATCGAAAAATGTTGCATATTTCGACCATTTTCGACGGCTTTTTGACGACGTTTTCGATGCGTTTGAATTCCCTTAGGAATCTTCTATCCTTTTCTCTTGTTCTTCCAAGAATTCGATCGCCTTCCTAACAAGAACCTCTAAGCATTCTCGATCCTTCTCAATAGTTTCCAGATGTTTTTTATAAAACGGGCTTTCCATCATTTCGGATATATCAGATCTATTATCAACTCCCGACCAACACTGACTGACAAAACCACATAATTCTTGAAAGTAGAATGGAATGGTGGATTAAACATTTCGTTGTGTATTTCTTGAATCGAATTAAAAAATTGTAAACTATGTAGGTACAATTATGATCATCTTTTTGATGTGGAGCCACAACAGTAAATCTATTGGTTTCGTTCGAATAATTAAAATGGTATAAATTTGTTGATAAATTAAAGTTTTTTGCGAATAGGTCGACAACACAATATTCAATGGTATTTTCCTTAGCATATAAGATGTTGTGCAAGGTGGTTTTCGCCAGATCTTAGTACATCATATAGTAGTTTTTCCTGCTTCAGTAGTAGTTGTAGTCGGGGTTGTCGTAGTAGATGTTCCTGTTCCAGTCGTTGTAGTAGTAGGAGTGGTGTTAGCAGTTGTAGGAGTGCTATTAGCAGTTACACTAATTGTTGTCGGAGCAATGGTGATAGCTGTTCCGATAGTTGTTGTCGGAGTAGTGGTGTTAGGCGTTCCGGTAGTCGTAGTTGTAGTAGGATTTGTGGTAATAACAGATGTTCCTGTGCCGGTAGTTGTTATAGTCGATGTAGTTGTAGTCGTTGATGTTGGAGCAGTTGATTTCGCAGATGTTGGAGCAGTTCCCGTTCCGGCAATCAATGCTATACTACTTGCTTGAGCATTTATAAAATTTATTAAAGTTAAACACCAAATCTAAATTTTCGTGGGTAAAAAAAAGTACTAGAGGTAGTAAATTTAACTCACAGTTTACACCAAGTTCCAATTCATATCGCAAAAAACTTCTTTTTGCTTAAAACAGCTACTTTGTTTACAAAACTTCCGCCAGAAATTCAAAATGCACCGACATCTACCATTTTTAAAAGCAATATAATTAAGCTTAATTTAGTAGAGCTTAACAGACCTATGTGAACAATTTTAAGCTTAAATATAATAGGAATTTTCTCCTTCTTTCCTATTTTTCTTTCCTATCATTTTTAACGCTATTTTTTCTCATATCTCTATTTCTCTTATTGAATTTTTGTGATATAGTGTCTAATGATAGTGAAGTTTTATAGTCACTATTTTATAGTATAAATTAAAAGCAAAACCTTAAAAAATTTAATTAAACGAACAAATTAGTCTGTCAGTAAATCGAGAATTTTTTGAGCATAAATTTTTATTATACTCTAATGGATAACCTACCTTTGTGCAACCGAGCCAACTCTAGTATTGGTATCAGCACCGCCAACATTATACAAATTTCCCTGGAATGGCCCTTGGTTTTGTTTCATCTCACAATTGTCAGCATGCTATTATGTGTGGGAGTCCATTTATTCAAAAAACACCCAGATTTCAGTGGAGGCTATTTTTTTATCTACTTTATTTCTTTGGATTCTGGTTTTATTTCGGCCTCTTCCATCCTATCTTCATTAGTTCCATTTTCTTCGTATCGCATTATGCCTAAAATTATCTCTTCGTCAATTTTTGTGTGTTTTTCGCTGGAGATTACCCACTTTTTTCTGATCGATATACCTAAATATTATTGTTTTTGACTCCAAATTTAAGAATTCTAATGCGAGAAGTCTAAATATAAAAACAAAAAAGACATAAAACTGGCACATTAGTTTCAAGTAATTTTGAGACAAATAGGAAATTAAATGTTCATATTTATTCGTAAAATTGGTATTAATAACGTCTAATAAAATGGCACGCATGTGCTTAAATCATTGAAATAGGAAATGAACGAATCCTTTCGGAACAAAGCAATACTAAAGAATGTGTTTTTCTCGCTCTGATATCTTATGTCACCAAAAATGCTTTCGATAGTAATGGTTGAAACAATTAGATTTCAAGTTTTAATTTGTAACCAGTGAGAAATTTAAAATTAAGTTATTTTTGAGAATATATGGAGCTTAAGCCTATGGGTTCCTAAGTCTATGGCGGAATTTATACTTCCGTTGCGACGCGACAGTGCATTTTAGTGTCGTGCAACACGTCGCGCGAAGTGTCGCGAGATTGTCGTGCGATACGTCGAGCAACGCGTCTTGCGAAATGTCACTAGTATTTGATTTGAAAAGACGTTTATCCATCAACAAGCCTTGGTGATGCAATTGTAGCGGTTGGATCCGGTGTATGTAGAGGTGACGTTTAAGTACGCTTTATTAGATATAATAAATATACAACGTACACGGCCGTTCACCGAACTGCCGTCTTATGCCTAGCGAAACAAGGCTTCGCTTGAGGGAAGAGCCTGTGGCGGCTCTGCCGCCACACAATGACAAAGCACACATGGTCGCGGGTTCGAATCCCGCTTGGAGTCAATTTTCTGCCACTCGGCTTTGTGTCACGTCGCGCAATGTCACGTGGTCGACACTTGCAACGTCGCAGGTTGTCGCTCGATGCGTTGTGCGACACAACTCTAAACGATATGGGAAAAATTGTTCGACCTATAAACATAATTGCTCTGCGTGTTGCGTGACGTGATGGAAGTATAAATTCCGCCTATGGACTTTTAAAGGGAGGGGAACCACTTTCATCAGAAAATCCGGTTTATTTTTTCCTTATTTGTTTTTTCGTGTTGTCCGCTTCTATCAAAATTCTATCCGCTTCTATTGTCCACTTCTATCAAAAACTATAAGCACGTGTTCTTTATGATCTTTTTACGATAAGCATGTCTATATAAACAATGATAAAAAACGGCAGTAGCCTTGCACTATAACAAACACATCCAAAAGTGCTGAATATAAAAATATTCAATATGAAATTTTTAAAATTTACCATTTTGGTGCTTTTCTCAGGTAACTTTTATTGTTTACTCCGAAAATTCACATAAACTTCTTTTAGCGTATGTCATTGCCCAAAAGAAATGCGCCCAAAAAACCTATAGAGGTCCAGACAACCTAATGAATTGTGTTTGTAACGCTACCTATTGTGATGAAGTCCCTCCTCTAGGCACATTAGGCGCTAGTGAAGCCGCAGTTTATACCTCATTACAGAGTGGAAAACGTTTTGATTTGGTCAAGCAAAAATTTGATCACAATGCGAGTAAATATATTTTTATCTTTTTAAATTGATCATTTTTAAATTTTAGAGCCCAACTCAATAGTTCTGACACCAAATGACATGCAAAAGAATCAAACTATTATCGGTTTTGGAGGGACTTTGACGGATTCGGCTGGAGTAATGATTGCAAAATTAAGTGCTGAAGCGCAACAAAATTTAATTAACACTTATTTTGCTCCAGAAGGTAAATAAAAAATAATAAAAAAATGAAAACTAAAATTTAGAAAATAAAATTATAAAAATTTTAGGAATCGGTTATACTATGATCCGAAACCCCATGGCAAGTTGTGATGCTTCTACACATAATTATACCTATGACGACCATCCTGGAGACATGAATTTGACACGTTTTAACTTGACCATGGAAGATTACAAATATAGGGTAATTCTTGGAAGAGTAAGAGAATGTTCAGAGGCAGAACAGTGACAAGAACAAGAGCAGGAGCAGGATTAACAACACTTGTACCATTATCTAATTTCCCGACTTTAGATACCCTTCCTAACAATGATGCAAACTCTCATTGGAAAACAATTCAAGCTCTTTGCATCCCCCTGGTCTGCTCCCGCTTGGATGAAAGTCAACCAAAATCTCGAACATGGAGGAACTCTCATCGGACCCGTCAACGGCCCATATTACGAAACTTGGACAAATTATTTCATAAAGTAAATATTTCACTCATTTTTTTCATTTCTAAAATTTTTCAGATACATTGAAGCCTACGCCCAACAAAATGTCTCACATTGGGGATTAACCATGCAAAATGAGCCCATGGTAAAACAACCATGGCAATCTATGGACTGGAACTCCACCATGGAGAGGTATTTTTTCTTTTATGTTTACTTTTTATGCAATTTTTTTTAGAGACTACGCCAAAGGCTTATGGGGCAGTACTTTGAGAAAGAATCCTCTTACTAGTCATCTTAAACTTATGGTATTGGATCATGATAGGCAATATGTGTCAGATTATGTTGATACGGTAAAAAATCGAATTCTGCTGACAGGAAAACCCTAAATTTAGATTTTCGGTGATCCTGCAGCTGCGTCTTTGTTAGACGGTCTTGCCGTGCATTGGTATCATGATGATAGTACAAGCCCCACGATTTTGTCGGATGCGCATGCAAAATTGCAGGACAAATTTATTATTTATACCGAGGTTTGTCGATTACAAATGACATTATAGATTTCTAAGTTTGTGGCATAAAGGCAAGCCTAAAGATTAGCTTAAAAAGTAATTCTAATCCTGTAACTTAAGCAGGAAAGATGGCTCTAAGCCATATCTTAAAGGTCGCCACAAGCTATTGCACTACCACAAGCAACGGCACAAGCTATCGTGCAAGTGTAAAATACACTCGTACGACGGACGAAATGGCCACAAGCTATCGTACAAATTTCGTCGTACTGCGTCGTACGATCGTACGACAGCTTGTGGCGATTTCGTTGTACTTTTACGTTAGTTTTACGATTGTACAATGACTTCGTACGATAGCTTGTGGGGCCGTCGTACTTTCGTACGATAGCTTGTGCCGTGCTTGTGGCGACTCTAAGTATAGCATAGCTCTAAGCCATAGCTTAAGAAATATTGTAAAATATCTCTTTTTTTAGAGCAGTCTTATGGGAGGTGTAAAAACCGGACAATGGGGTCAAGGAAACTATATGTTACAAAAAATGATGGACGCCCTTCAAAACTGGGTTACCGGTTGGGTTGATTGGAGTATCTGCATGAGTACTCAAGGCGGACCCAACTGGGTCGGCAATATGGTCGATTCGGCTATTCTTGTCAGTACTGTAGCCGATGAATTTGAAAAACAACCAATCTTCTATGCCTTGGGACATGTTAGGTAAATATTTTGGTTAAGCCTAAGCTTAAGCCTATGGTCAAGACTCTGAAAATTTCTAATTTTTAGTAAATTTCTTATTGAAAATTCCACCATGATTGGCATCAACAAATCTGGTCTTAACAGCTCTATCCATCTAGATAGCATCGCTGGAGTCACCCCTGCTGGAGATGTTGTCATTATCATCAACAATAGCGATGTTAACGCAAATTACAGTGTCACTATCACAAATAAGAGAGGCGAGAATTTGAATCTAGTCCTAGAAGCTAGATCTTTCACTACTATTGTTTATAAAGACGTTTAAAATTTTTTATATGTTGTACCCGATCCTGAGAATACCCAACTCAGAGTCGGGTACCCGATCCTGAGTCAGCAAAAATCCAACCCCAACATAAAAATTTTCTCTAATTCTTTTAAAAAATTGATTTTATTAAAGGGAGTGTACTTTGTGGCCGCATCTTGAAAAAAATTTATTTTCACAAAAAAGACCCTATTGGGGGTAATTTGATGCGAGAAATCGATTGCGCGCATTCCCGAAACGTGAAAATATTTTTTTGACCTGATTCAGGAAAAATATAAATTTTTCTACCTTTTTATTCTAGTACTTGATTTGAAAAGACGTTGCTTCTCCATCAAGCCTCGGTGGTGTAGTGATAAAGCAGCGGCTTATTGATCACAAAGGCCGTGTGTTCGAGTCCCGCTTGTAGCCAAATTTTTTTGGACAAAGTAAAAACCGAAAAATTTTGCACGAGTAAAAATAAAAATTTTCTGAGTTTTACTTGTTCAAAAAAAAATTGGCTACAAGAGGAACTCGAACCCACGACCTTTTTGAACAATAAGCAGCTGCTTTGTCACTACACCATCGAGGCTTGATGGAGAATAAACGTCTTTTCAAACCAAGTGTTAGAATAAAAAGGGTCAAAAAATCTATATTTTTCCTGAATCAGGGTCAAGGAAGCATTATCACGCTTCGGAAATGCGCGCAATCGATTTTTCACATAAAATTACCCCCGTAAAGGTCATTTTTTTAAAAATGTTTAAAGCATGAAGACGCTTCTCTGGAAATTTTTTTCAAAAACCCAATTTTTGCTTAAGGGCCAAGGAAAATTTTTCAAACCTCGAAAATGGCCGCACTTGATTTTTCGTACAAGAAACCTCCTAGTGAGCTAGCTTTCAGTTTAGAAGAATGAATTTTATTCGCATTTTTAAATTGTTGAAAAAGGTTTTTGCTCACGATTGTAATATTATTTTGGAAAAAATCGTTTAAAACATATCTGAAATTTGGGGCAGTATAACTTTTCGTACAATTGTGGTTCGCACGAACTTTTCGTACGATACTTTTTGTACGGTACTTTTCGTACGAACCTTTTGTAAGAACTTTTCGTTGCCTGATTATCAATAAAATTCGTTTTGGTTTAAATGCTTTTGTGTCAATAAACAAATTTTATTGATAATCAGGCAACGAAAAATTCGTACAAACCACAATTATACGAAAAGTTATACTGCCAAATTTGAAAGATATGGGTCTACTCTTTCAGTGGAAACGGTTTATTTATACACCCAATAATAAAAAACAACAATTAAAACCAATGATATTTAACCAGGCAACTTTTTTGGGAAACTTTATGGCTTACCTAAGTCTAAGCCTAAAGCCTAGGCTTAGGTCTAAGCCTAAAACCTAATCTTAGGCTTAATCCTAGGTCTTAGATTTAGGCCCTAGGCCTTAGGCTTAGGCCCTAGTCTTAGGTTCTAGGCTTAGACCTAAGCCATATTGTTTCCCAAAAAAGTTGCCCAAATAATAGTAATTGATTAAAAACTCATTCCAATATATGTTCCTTCATAATTTATAAGCAGTCCTTTCGAAGGAGATCCAATTTTTGGCAAATTAAACACAATTAATACATCCTTTGCATCGAAACTGACAACATCATTCTGTACCACCTTACTGCCCGAGCAGTCCGTATGATATTCTTTCACCATCCTATCGTCTCCAAAAATCCGCATATGCCCTCTTGGCGAGATATCAGCATAGTTTACAGTCATATTAAACCTCGCTATTCCTTTCGAACAACTAATATGTTGGACCAGCGCTTGATTGTTATAGTCCTCAAATGGGTAGTTAATAGATTGAATGACACCGAGCCTTCTATCAGCAAATACAATGTCTTCGTTCAAATAGGTCGAAAATAAGTTCCTGCTATTGTAGGCTAGATTTAGACTCCCTCCTGGGGGGATGATAAAGTTGATGAGATTTCCATAAATGATGAAATCGTTCCAATAAGGAGAAGAGTCTTGCGAGATTTGGAAAAGGTCAATTTGCTTGGTAGAATCAGGGAGCCAACTTGATTTGACAAAGCCGAATTCGGATGAGACTTTTACGGAGAGATTTCCTCTATAGGTAATGTTGGAGATATGAAGAATGGGTAAAGCTCCATCACTGAATTCATCGGTTTCCCGGGGTAGGAGGATTGTGTACATACAGCTGCCGTTACTCGTCGAAGCGATGGAAGCAGAGAATGAAGTGTTCACTAAAAATAGTCTTTTATTCTCTTTAATCACTTAGACTCACCTGGAAATGCAATATTGAAGTTATTCGTAGTGTTACAATTAGCTGCATGAACTTCCGGTATTCTGAACAGCATATGAAACGTTCCACCCAAATATCCAACTTGGGGTTTTTGCAGAGTATAAACGCCCTGTTCCGTCAACAATGTTTGATATTTGATCTCCTCTTGATTTGATACAAGCGTTGTATTGTAGTTAGTCAAATTGGGGGCATTATAGACCGGGATAAATACATATGACTCATTCCATATACTCTTAGACCAGAGTTCCAGCGTTCCAGTTGAAGCAGTAACAGAGAATCCAATTTGATCATAGGGGATATCATCGAAGTCAATTGTTGAAATAGGGATGGAGTTGTTCAGAGTGAAGTTCTAAAATTTACAAATCGTTTGGAGATATTTTGATCCAAAAGTTAGAAAAAATATGAAAATTCTAGAAAATCGAAAAAAATGGGAATCTGAAAAATCTTAAAAGCAACTAAATCTTCGAAAACCAAAAAATCTCCAAAATATTAAAAAATAAAAGAATTATAGAAAACTTAAAAACATGGGAATTCCCAAAAATCTAGAGGCTCAAAAAATTTGTATTTTCGATCCTATCATGCCGACCTTTGTTGGATTAGGTAGAACCGTTCCCAATGCGCTGGATAACAGAGTACAGAACGACTCCGACAGCTTAGCAAAATCTTGTGACTTTACATAGAACCGAATCCAGCAGACTTCAGAACTAGCCATTTCTGACTAACGCCTCGGACCACTTGGCTATCTGTAGCCCCTAAAGTGGCTCATCCAGTGTCAGCTGTTGTGGGCTGGCCTAGGTAAGCCCACTCGGTCTTGTCTCGGGGCAATTCCCCTAGCATGTAGTCTCACAAGTGGTTGCTTATTATGTAGTCTCTGTATATTAGTAGTGCCTTTAGTTGCTTATAACATAGATGAATAGGGGGGAGTCGTAAGCCTCCTCGTGCGGGGGCCTAAAGGAAAGTTTTGCCTTTCGGTCCTCCCCCCCCCCGCTGCCATCCTCGCCACCCTCCCTCTCCCCTCCATCCCTTTCGCCCCTCTCGCCGCCATCCCCCCCCCCTCCGACACCCCTCCCTACCGCGCCCCTCTCATTACGACCCCTATTCAAGTATGGCTTATAATCAACTTATATACAGGGTATTCAATAATTTACTAATGTATTTAAAAAGCTCGCCAAAAATCGAGTTTAAGTTTATTTCAGTCGCCCGATAGCTCATTCGATAGCCACCGTCACCAAATTTTTTTAGAACAAAAAATTATTAAAAAATATTTTATTTTAGATTTTTTAGCCCAAAATACTAAAAAATTATGATGTTTTGAAATCTTCCTTATTTTCAAAAATTTGCCAAAAATCGAGTATAATTCGGATTCCTTCGAGCGACAGCAATCCTGAAAGTTGGGATGCTGGGGTATTTTGTACAAAAGAAATTATTGAAAAAGCTTTTAAAATCGCAAAGATATGATTTTTTGAAAATTATGCTTTTTTCGATGTTT
>JAQGBS010000416.1:0-22161 GCA_034698545.1 Acrobeloides obliquus
GATGTTCGCTATCAGCGACTAAAATCAAACATTTATAAATTAATAAAATATGTACTTAGAAAGAGGCTCTAGGCAGGGCCGTATCCAAAGAAGGGGGTAATTACCTCTCAGTGGTGTAATGAGGGAGGAGGCCGGGTGCTTCCCCCTATTCCTGGAAAAATTAAAAAATTTTCCTGGTCAACAACAAAAACTATTTCATGAATCTGGGTAAATCGAACTAAAAACTAACCGCATCTTCGCGAGGCTCTTCATACTGCCGACGAAATTGGAAATGTGTTCTACCTCGGCGATAAACCGAACCATTTGGAAATCCACCACCAAAGAACATCTCAAATATATCCTCCGGTGACATCTCGGCTTCAAATCCGCGACCCACATCATAATCGTAAAAATCATTATGTCTTCTTGATGGGCTTTGAGCCCCTTCGGCGCCATATCTGTCATAATCGGATCGCTTTTTCGAGTCGGATAAAACGGCATATGCATTTCCTAAGGCTGAAAAAAGGAAAAATAAGATTTTCATTGGATAAAGAACCTTTAAAAGCTTCTGTTGCACCGGGTGCTTTACATTTGTCTGGATGCAACTTCAACGCCAGCTCACGATATTTTTTCTTCAAATGGACATCGGTAAAATCGCGTGAAACTTCTAAGATTTCATAATAGTCTTTGCAATGTCGTATCCTATAAAAAGAAATATAAATTAACCATGAACGACAATGATCCACCATACCTTTCAACGCATTGCAACTCATCAGCCGTATAGTCTTCGCTTTTGGCAGCTCGTCCACCACTTTTTGACCGAGACCGACTACTCGTACTAGACGATGGCTTCGTTTCGGAACGAGAATCATGATCTATTAAAAATAGGTTATAGAAAATAAATGAGTCAAGAGAGACTAACCTTGACTAGAATCCTTTGGAGTTGTTTTATTTTTAAACGATCCATATTTACTCGATCTATTGCGTAAACCAGCAGTATCTTCGTAATGATCATCGTGTGAATAACTTCTTTCAGGGCCATTTCTTTCCTGGTGTCTATGCTCTTGACTAGATTCATGGCTGAGAAAACCTAAAATTTTTTATGAAAATCGCTTGAAGCTAATCATAACTTAAGATTCATTGTCACTCCCAAACCAAAAAACAAGAGGATAAAAAGCAAAAAACGATATTTCAGATATGATAAAAAATTGTTATTTGCTTTAAAAAAATTTTATTTAACGGAGTTTTCGCTTCTATCTCATGTATTCACTTACTTTTCACATCACAACCAGGATCTAGCCTTAATGCTTTCTCAATCAACCGTTTCATTTTGGCTTCATCCTTTTCCAACATGGCATGTTTGGCCTTTTGTAGACAATTAATGGCCTCTTCTCTATTCGCTTCTATCACCATGATGACACCTTAGAAAATAAAGTTAAATATTAAAAAATAAACAGCACAGCTTTAGGTCATTCACTTGCAAAAAATATCTAGCAAAATTTGAACTTCTTTATCAATGTTTTTTCTCTTCAAAAATCGATTTCACAACACAATAAAATCATGTAACATTTGTGTTCTTGATTCGGTCGCAAGAACCGAACACCGAACGTAATGTACACACCACTTTATTGTTAATAGAATGCCAGACTCATCAGCCATAGAGCCTGACTGGTAATCGTTTTCGCTTTCAGAAACAATGAAATATGAAATTTTTATGAGCTTTTTAACTTGAAAAAATAAACTTTTTTCTCTTCATGGAGTTATCGCTTTTATTAGGTATGAAGAAAACCAACGTTTTGTCGGAAATCAACGCTAAAAACTGGGCTCTGAGATTTTTCGAAAATGAACTACAAGGGGGGGGCAAAAGTCCTGGCGTAAGGAGCGGTATATCCTCGCCTAAGGGGCAAAGTCTTGGCATTGTCAAAAACGCTGAAAAGGTCTTTTCTCGCCCAGAATTGTCGAGAAAACACGTTTTTAAAATGTTTTAACTTTTCAGCGTTCTCGTCCAGAATTGTCGAGAAAACACTTTTTTGAAATGTCAAGACTTTTGCCCCTTGGGTCAGGACTTTTGTTCGTCTAGGCCAGGACTTTTTATCGCCTGGGTCAAACTTTTGTCCACCTAGGCCAGGACTTTTGCCTCCCCCTATACATACCCCCCCCCCAGGGATGCCAGATTTTGAAATTCGCATAATTAATTGAGCTCAAGTTGGACAGTAAAAGTAAAGAATTTTCAAAAAGTTTCTTCACAAACCCCCTGCTGAAATTTTTTCAGCAGATTTGTGAAGAAAATTTGGCCGAAGGTTTTTTTAAAAGGCCGGAGGTCACAAGACAACAAGTTCATCCAGGACAAACTGGAAAATTTTGTAGAAGTTCTTTTGTGTCTGACTTTTTTATCGAACTTATCAAGGGGCAATTAGAGTGGAATCCACGCCACCGTTTTAAGAGGATATTAGCCACATTTGCAATAATTCAAAATTGCCACAGTCAATTTCGATAAGTTTGGTGTCACTTTAAAGGTCTAACCCTTAGCTATCGAATGACACCAAGACCATGGCTTGAATCACTCGCTGAGCTGAGATAAATGCAAAATATTCCAAAAAATGCGTATTTTTTGAAAAATTTTTTGTATTTTAATACAAATTTTTTTCAAAAGATATACATTTTTGGACTCTTTTACATTTATCTCAGCCCAGCGATCGATTCAAGCCATGGTCTTGGTGTCATTCGATAGCTAAGGGTTAGACCTTTAAAATGACACCAAATTGATTAACTGACAGTTTTGATGAACATTCCTTGGTAGGCAGGATTTATACTTCCGTCGCAACGCGACATTACATTTTGTGTGTCAGAAAGTGTTAAAAAAATTATTTTCTTGTTTAAATTTTTCAATAGAATAATTTTATTTTATTTTAAGTCTTCAATATTATACGTTATTTCTGCTCATTTGCCAAAAGGCCAAAAATGCCATTCATCGGCACTCATAGTGGAAAATTTCATTGTGATGAAGTATTTGCATGTTGGATGCTAAAGACTCTGCCTGAATATAGTGAACATGTCGTTTTGAGGCAAGTTACATCTTATTTATTTGTTTGACTTGATCACCGTTTTTAGAAGCCGTGATCCGGATGTACTGAAAACTTGTGATATTTTAGTCGACGTTGGCGCAGTTTATGATCACAGCCAATTAAAATATGACCATCATCAAAGGTAGGCGAAACTTTTCATACATGGACAAGGAGAGAGGGAGTTGCCTGCTACCGATGAGAAGATGCCTGCGATCAAAAAAGGCCGGTCGATGCTCAGAGCAGTAAAATGATTAAAAAACGGGCATGCAGCTAAAATTAAAAACGGTGTATTCCATTGAATTCGGTTCAGTGAGACGAGTAAAACGAGTACCATATCATGGGGTCATGCTCTATTTATATGACTGAGTGGTTAACGCGATAGACTTTCAGTTTATAAGCTCGGGTTCGAACCCAAAGTTTTTGCCTGCCCCATTGTGTGTTTATTTAAAAAATCCTTTTAGGAGTTTTAACGAAACTATGAAAACGCTTGGCTTATTGGAATTTGATACAAAGTTAAGTTCGGCCGGTTTAATTTATGCACATTATGGAAAACGTGTCATTGGCATCCTTCGAAACATTCCTAATGGAGATCCACATTTGGATATCCTGTACAAGAAAATGTACGAAAATTTTGTTGAATGTTGCGATGCAGTGGATAATGGAATACCTCAATTTGATGGAATACCAAGGTTATATTTTGTGAGATAGTAGTGTGGGATACTTAATCGTTACTAAAGCCCATTTCAACCCATAATCCTAACGGACTTCTTAAAAGTTAGTAAGGAGCGATCCCGTCCGATCTGGCAAGTTAAGCAACTTGGGCCCGCGGGTTCGATCCCCGGAGGGTAAAATGTTGAGAAATTAAAAAATTTTTAGCAGACCCCCTAAATTCGACCTCGTATAATTTTTGCCTATTTTTATTTTCCTTGAAAAATTTTCCCTTTGCCTGGAAATTGACTTTAAAAATCATTTAAAAAATGAAATCTTAAATTATGATAATTCTATCATAATTTGTAATCTCATTCTATGAATTTTTTAAGCCAATTTCCAGGCAAAGGAAAAATTTTTCAAGAAAAATAAAAATAGGCAAAAATTCTACGAGGTCGAATTTAGGGGGTCTGCTAAAAATTTTTTAATTTCTCAACATTTTACCCTCCGGGGATCGAACCCGCGGGCCCAAGTTGCTTAACTTGCCAGATCGGACGGGATCGCTCCTTACTAACTTTTAAGGAGTCCGTTAGGATTATGGGTTGAAATGGGCTTTAGTTCCCTGGTAATTGGTGTGACCTTAGTTAGAAAAATATTCTCATAAAAAAGTTGTTGAAGTTTCCAGCGCTAACCTGAACTCAAAAACGGTTTTCTAGATACCGTTTGGCAAGTACTTTAACTTCGCGTGTCAATGATCTCAATCCATCTTGGAACGAACCGGAAGACAGTGTGAACTTGGATGAGCGATTTGTTCAAGCCATGAAATTGGTAGGCGAAGAATTTACTGGCAAACTAAAATATTATCATGAATCGTGGCTTTCCGCTAGAGATTTAGTTAAGCAAGCTATCGAAAAGTGTTTCGAGGTAAGCTATAAATTTTTACAAGGTGAGATAAAAAAAACCGTACTTTTGCGGCAGAATTTTTCAAAAAATTTTTTTGAAAAAGCGTTTTCAAGGTTTTTCGAGGCATGCAATCAATTTCTCGCACGAAAATACCCCTTATAGATGATTTTTGAAAAAAAATTTTTACCAAAAAACACAAAAGTACGGTTTTTTCTGCTTATCCTGTATCACTTCTCGAATTTTATTTCGTTCATTTTAAGGTTGATCCAAGTGGCAAGATAATTCTTTTCGAAAACGGCGGAGTGCCATGGAAAGAGCATTTCTTGAATATCGAGAAAGAAGAAGGCCTAGAAAAATTGGACATCTCTTATGCTCTCTTTGCTGATAATTCTGGATCGTGGCGCGTTCAGTCGATTCCTCTCAATGAATTGCAACCATTTGAAAATAGGTATTCCATTAGAGAGTATTCCAAAAAAAACCGCCATTTGGTCATTTTTTGGCAAAAAATTTCCAAAAAATTGATTTTTAAGCTCAAAATTTGATCTGAAATTGATTTTTTGAGCTCAAAATTCGATTCAAAATTGATTTTGAGCTCAAAATGACAGTTGGCCTTGTCTTTTCTGGAATCACACTCCAATTTAAGAGCTCCTCTACCAGAACCCTGGCGTGGGCATCGTGATGCGGACTTGGAAGCAATTTGTGGTATTCCTGGAGCTATTTTTGTGCATGCAAGTGGTTTTATTGGTGGCGCCAAAACTCGTGAAGGTGCTTTGAAAATGGCCATTGAAGCATTGAAAATCTTGGGCAAGTATAAAACAACGTAGACAATAATCAATGATACGCAGCCCATGTTCTGCTGAATTAAATATTGACCAATTTTGTTGTTTGTATCTCGTGATTTTACATTGTTATTTCTTGTTTAAAACTATATTCGGGTTTTATTTAATAAAATAAAATGCTGTTGCTTTGGTTTATGGCTCGATGATTTTTCGCATACGAACTTGGGCACAACGAATTTTCACACACTCGCTCTAAAAACACCTATGTTTCAGATGTTTTTTATGCCATTCTAAATGCTATTTTTACGCAAATTTTGAAATTTTTTTCTAACAACTATTTCATTTTGTTTAGAAATTAAAAATAAGATCTCAACAATCCGTGCGCTTCCATGGTTAGACAAATTGTGAGAAGAATCGGCGATTACGAAACTTTGACGCGTTACGTGGATGCTCTAATTGCGTTAAAAAAATAAAAATCTCTACTTTATTTTTGTGTTATTTATGAATATAATAGTTTTTGATTTTGTTATTGTTTTTTCTTTTTAAATAAACGAATCTTATTGATAAAAAATTTTCAAAGTCGTTTAGAAATGATTTATAGCGCAAAATCAAGCTTGTGATAGCATAAAAACAACGGGCGTAGTGGTGTTTTAGAGCTTATATGCGAAAATTCGTTGTGCCAAAATTCGTATAAAAATCATAGAGCCTGTTTTATTTAATTTTAAGGGTTATGAAGCCCTATGATTTTTTTAAATATTAGGTTGTTCACTATTTCTTACATTCTACAGTTCATCACCTAGAAGGCTCCAAAAATCCCTTTTTGGATAAAAAATTTTTTCAGTATTATGCAAACATGCATGCTGAATACTATCCAATTAGTCTTTTTGAGAGTAACTCATGTTTTCATGTCAATATCCAAACTTGTCAAAAAGGCGTGTTTTCAAAAATGAAACCTTATTTTAAGATGTTGATATTTGACTATAGAAGTCGATTTTTGACGAAGTTTTTAGCTTTCTAGAGTTTTTCTAGTAAAATGTCGTACAAAGAAAAGGAGTATACCTTTTGTAGGGGGCATACTCCAAAAAGACCTTTTTCTTTGTACGACATTTTTGACCATATTCCTGAAGTCTAGGAGAAAAAACAACGGCAGATTCTTATCCAGGGCCTAGAACAACCCTAGGAATGTCGAAAATTTCGTCAAAAATCGACTTCTATAGTCAAATATCAACATTTTAAAATAAGGTATCATCTTTGAAAACACGCTTTTTTGAAAAGTTTGGATATTGACACGAAAACATGAATTATGCTCAAAAAGACTAATTGAATCGTATTCAGCATACATTTTTGCATAATACTGAAAAATTTTTTATCGAAAACGGATTTTTGAAGGCGAAGAAATGTAGGATGCAAGACTTATTGAACAACCTAATATTTTCTTACTTGATTGACTTATTAGTTTTCCATGGCTGAACCACCCCAAATTGACGAATCTGATACAAATTTGAGCACTAAAGATGCCAATGTAGAAACCAATGTAGCTAGGTAGCTTAAATGAGTATAATAATCAGCTGTGAAATTTAGTACTTCAAAAGAAGCAGATGAGGAGGATAAAAAATTGGTCTCTTTTCAATGTTCCCATTGTTTTTTATTTGAGAAATGTAGATTTGGAGATCTATCATTTGATAAATCTGGGTAAATGTTTAAAGTAGGGATGCATAAGCTACAAATAGTGACGATACTTTCACTTTCTAGAAATCTAGAAATGGCTAATTTTGAGCATGGACATAAATGTTTCATGACAGGGATTGAGCGATTTTTTCGTGTTTTTTCGATCCGAAAATTTTTCAAAAAACATATAAAATCACCCAAATTCCGATTTTTTATACACCCTGTATTACCGTGCTGAAAATTTATTAGCATATTTTTATGTAGGAAACAAGGATGGTTACTTTTTGTAACTTGTGCTTCCTTTAAAGATTAGAGTAAAGTATAGGTTGAGAAGTCCCATATTTGTTCATATAGAAATTACAACCAAATTTTTCGCATGACCTTTAGATATACCGAAAGTGTTTTCTATTTGCGAGATCCATTTGTTCCACCTGATTTTCATAAGAAAGACTATGCTGTTCAAGATTTCGTAGTGTTGGGCTCACTTTGCTACCTATGCGGACAACCAGTTTGTATTGACGAGGTATGTGGTGTTTTCAAAAATACTACTATTCTCACTGAACATTCACTTTTTAGGAATGTAGCCTATTCTATGTCCATACCTATTGCATATCCTGTGTTAGCCGTGAAAGAGATCGTTTTCCCGGCAAGCTTATACAAGTACGCTTTTATCACACTTAAAAAACACTAAAAATCTCATTTAGGGAATCTCATCAAAGCTCAAATGAAATTTCTACAGGGCTCTCAGATTTTGAAATTTGCATAAAAACCGAGTTCAAGTGGAATCTATAAAATATCGAATTTTCAACACAAACCCCCTGCTTTATTTAATAAAGCAGGGGGTTTGTGCTGGAACTTTTTGAAAATTCGACATTTTATAGGTTCAACTTGAACTCGAATTTCAAAATCTGAGCCCTGACATTGTTCTGTATTTCGAATTGTATCAATACTTTTTATATCATTTTATTTTCATGGCAATAAATATAAAAATCAGCTAATATGAGCATGAAATTTGACCTCTTTACTAAAGAATGTACCAAAGGAATTATCAAAAACTAGCATTATTCTTCTATCTCTTCACATATCACAAAACCGTATCCTGGAACAAATTTTGTGGATAACCTCATTTTTGACCAAAGCTAAAACTCTAGAATAAGTACAAGTTGTCAAAAAAAACCCGCCATTTATGCATTTTTTGGCGAAATTTTTTTAGAATTTTTCGATTTTTGATGAATTTTTAGACTTATGACAAATTTGTCAATTTTTGACGTATTTTTCTATTTTGATGACTTTTTCGATTTTTTACGAATTTTTGACGATTTTTGAGTAATTTTTCTTCGAAATGACTCTTTAGGAGTAATTTTATTCGAGAAATTGATTGAAATCACTGCCAAAGCGTTTACACTAAAGGTATTGACTTGGTTTTAGCACTTTACGCATGTAGCGTAACCGGTTCTTGCATTGCACTCTTATATTGTAGTCATGTATTTAAGATACTATTATACACGAATAAACTAGTGATAGCTACTACATCACACTACTACTTGAGATGATATCAACTAAATTTGCCATTTTATTCTGAAACTTTCTGTAGTATAGCAAATACGCGGCAGTTTTGCGCGCGTACCTACCTGTATTTGAGTGTATGTATTGTGCTGATAAGAGGAGTTATTAATAGAGTATTCCCAAACGCTAGTCGCCTGCCCCAATTATATTATATACAAGGGGAGGGGGGGGGGGGGCAAAAGTCCTCCCGTAAGGGGCAGTATATCCTCGCCAAGGGGCAAAAAGTCTTCACCAAGGGGGCAAAAGTTCTTTTCAAGGAAAAATTGATTATTATAGTTAGCTAGCTAGCGCTATAACAATCAATTTTTCCTTGGCGAGGACTTTTGCCCCCTAAGTCGAAATTTTAAAAATCTCTGACTGACAGTTGATGAACATTCCTTGTTAGGCAGGATTTATACTTCCGTTGCGACGCGACGTTGCATTTTGTGTGTCAGATAGTGTCAAAAAATTATTTTCTTGTTTAAATTTTTCAATAGAATAATTTTATATTAAGTCTTCAATATTATAAGTTATTTCTGCTCATTTGCCAAAAATGCCATTCATCGGCACTCATAGTGGAAAATTTCATTGTGATGAGGTATTTGCATGTTGGATGCTAAAGACTCTGCCTGAATATAGTGAACATGTCGTTTTGAGGCAAGTTACATCTTATTTATTTGTTTGACTTGATCACCGTTTTTAGAAGCCGTGATCCGGATGTACTGAAAACTTGTGATATTTTAGTCGACGTTGGCGCAGTTTATGATCACAGCCAATTAAAATACGACCATCATCAAAGGTAGGCGAAACTTTTCATACATGGGCAAGGAGAGAAGGAGTTGCCTTCTACCGATGAGAAGATGTCTGCGATCAAAAAAGGCCGGTCGATGCTCAGCAGTAAAATGATTAAAAAATGGGCATGCAGCTAAAATTAAAAACGGTGTATGCCATTGGACTTGGCTCATTGAGCAAAACGAATACCAATATCATGGGGGGGGGTCATGTACTATCATTATGGCTGAGTGGTTAACGCGCTAAACTTTCAGTTTATAGGCTCGGGTTCGAACCAAAAGTTTGTACCTGACCCATGTCTGCTTGTTTAAAAAAATCCTTTAGGAGTTTTAACGAAACTATGAAAACGCTCGGCTTATTGGACTTTAATACAAAGTTAAGTTCGGCCGGTTTAATTTATGCACATTATGGAAAACGTGTCATTGGCATTCTTCGAAACCTTCCTAATGGAGATCCACATTTGGATATCTTATACAAGAAGATGTACGAAAATTTTGTTGAATGTTGTGATGCAGTGGATAATGGAATACCTCAATATGATGGAATACCAAGGTTATATTTTGTGAGATAATTGGGATTAGGTATCCCACTGAACGTGAAATTGTTTGAAAAAAATTGTTTTCATCTGGAATTGACCCTTCTAGTGAACACTGTGATCTTTGTTCTTAACCCATTTTGGATCCCTGGAGAGTATTTGTATGACGTATGGCCACATTTTTGACAAGAATTTATTGTCTAACATCTTTTTCGAACTTATCAAAGATAATAAATTTAGTGAAATGATCTCTTATCAAATTTTTACATGACATCTTTACCGTGTCGGTTTTATCTTACACTATGTTGTGAAATGATGATCGGTTTTGTTCGTTTTTGTTTGTGTGTGTATGTGTGTACACACACAAAAATTTAATCCTTTTTTTCATCATCTGGAATTGACCCCTCTAGGGATAATTTTATGCGAGGAATCCTAATTTCACATTTCCGAAACGGAAAATCTTTTCTCGAATCAAGAAATGGCATATGACGTTTTTGATCTATATGACATTTTTGACAAGAATCACATGCCATACGTCATATAAATTTTTTTCATCATCAATTCCAGATGATGAAAAAAATTTTTCGAAAATTTTCACTTTTAGTGGGATACTTAATCGTTACTAGTTCCCTGATAATTGACGTGACCTTAGTTAGAAAAATATTCTCATAAAAAAGTTGTTGAAGTCTCCAGCACTAACCTGAATTCTAAATCAAAAACGGTTTTCTAGATATCGTTTGGCAAGTACTTTAACTTCACGTGTCAATGATCTTAATCCATCTTGGAATGAACCGGAAGACAGTGTGAACTTAGATGAGCGATTTGTTCAAGCCATGAAATTGGTAGGCGAAGAATTTACTGGCAAACTAAAATATTATCATGAATCGTGGCTTTCCGCTAGAGATTTAGTTAAGCAAGCTATCGAAAAGTGTTTTGAGGTAAGCTATAAATTTTTACAAGGCGGGATAAAAAAAATCGTACTTTTGCGGCGAGAATTTTTGAAAAAGCGTTTTTAAGGTCTTTCGAGGCATGCAATCAATTTCTCGCACGAAAATACCCCTTATATGTGATTTTTGAAAAAATTTTTGTCAAAAAAACGCAAAAATACGGGTTTTTGGCTCACCCTATATCACTTCTCGAATTTTATTTCGTTCATTTTAAGGTCGACCCAAGTGGCAAGATAATTCTTTTCGAAAACGGTGGAGTGCCATGGAAAGAGCATTTCTTGAATATCGAGAAAGAAGAAGGTCTAGAAAAATTGGACATCTCTTATGCTCTCTTTGCCGATAATTCTGGATCGTGGCGCGTTCAGTCGATTCCTCTCAACGAATTGCAAGCATTTGAAAATAGGTATTCCATTCGTGGGTTTTCCAAAAAACCGCCATTCGGTTATTTTTTGGCGAAAACTTTCCAAAAAAATTTTTTCTTCAAAATTACTCAGAAGTACAAATCTACCATAGAGTTAATAATCACATACGCCATAGAGGCCTGGTATCCTTTTCAAGTTTAAAATTTATTTTTAAGCTCAAAATTCGGTCTAAAATTGATTTTTTGAGCTCAAAATTCGATTCAAAATTGATCTTGAGCTCAAAATTACAGTTGACTTGTCTTTTCTGGAATCACATCCCAATTTAAGAGCTCCTCTACCAGAACCCTGGCGTGGGCATCGTGATGCGGACTTGGAAGCAATTTGTGGTATCCCTGGATCTATTTTTGTGCATGCAAGTGGTTTTATTGGTGGCAACAAAACTCGTGAAGGTGCTTTGAAAATGGCCGTTGAAGCATTGAAAATCTTGGGCAAGTATAAAACAACTTAGACAAAAATCAATGATACGCAGCCCATGTTCTGCTGAATTAAATATTGACCAATTTTGTTGTTTGTATCTCGTGATTTTACATTGTTACTTCTTGTTTAAAACTATATTCGGGTTTTATTTAATAAAATAAAATGCTATTGCTTTGTTTATGGCTCAATGATTTTTCACATATGAACTTGGGCACAACTAATTTTCGCGCACAGAATTTTCGCACACTCGCTCTAAAAACACCTATGTATCAGATGTTTTTATGCCATTCTAAACGCTATTACGCAATTTTTGAAATTTTCTAACTATTTCATTTTGTTTAGAAATTAAAAATAAGATCTCAACAATCCGTGCGCTTCCATGGTTAGACAAATTGTGGAAAGAATCAGTGATTACGAAACTTTGACGCGTTACGTCGATGCTATAATTGCGTTAAAAAAAATAAAAATCTCTACTTTATTTTTGTGTTATTTATGAATATAATAGTTTTTGATTTTGTTATTGTTTTTTCTTTTTAAATAAACGAATCTTATTGATAAAAAATTTTCAAAGTCGTTTAGAAATGATTTATAGCGCAAAATCAAGCTTGTGATAGCATAAAAACAACGGGCGTAGTGGTGTTTTAGAGCTTATATGCGAAAATTCGTTGTGCCAAAATTCGTATAAAAATCATAGAGCCTGTTTTATTTAATTTTAAGGGTTATGAAGCCCTATGATTTTTTAATATTAGGTTGTTCAATAAGTCTTGCATCCTACATTTCATCACCTAGAAGGCTCCAAAAATTCGTTTCGAATAAAAGTATCGTATTTAGCATACATTTTTGCATAATACTGAAAATTTTTTATCGAAAACGGATTTTTGAAGGCGAAGAAATGTAGGATGCAAGAC
The DNA here is from genome assembly GCA_034698545.1 of Acrobeloides obliquus. Taxonomy (NCBI): domain Eukaryota; kingdom Metazoa; phylum Nematoda; class Chromadorea; order Rhabditida; family Cephalobidae; genus Acrobeloides; species Acrobeloides obliquus. The sequence continues at coordinate 12,609 of JAQGBS010000416.1, forward strand.
TTATTGAACAACCTAATATTTTCTTACTTGATTGACTTATTAGTTTTCCATGGCTGAACCACCCCAAATTGACGAATCTGATACAAATTTGAGCACTAAAGATGCCAATGTAGAAACCAATGTAGCTAGGTAGCTTAAATGAGTATAATAATCAGCTGTGAAATTTAGTACTTCGAAAGAAGCAGATGAGGAGGATAAAAAATTGGTCTCTTTTCAATGTTCCCATTGTTTTTTATTTGAAAAATGTAGATTTGGAGATCTATCATTTGATAAATCTGGGTAAATGTTTAAAGTAGGGTGCACATGCTACAAATAGTGACGATACTTTCACTTTCTAGAAATTGCTAATTTTGAGCATGGACATAAATATTTCATGACAGGGATTTGGGCGATTTTTTCGACCCGAAAATTTTTTTCAAAAATCCTAAAATGACCCAGGTAATTTTATGCAGGGAAATCGATTGCGCGCATTCCTGAAGCTTGAAAATCGCTTCCTAGATCCTGATTCAGGAAAGTAAGTGTGTAAATTTGTATTTTTCGCTTTTATATACACACTTATTTTCCTGAATCAAGATTTTTGATCAAAAATCTAATTTGCCCAAGAAATGAATTTTTGCTCCAAGTCAAGAGGAAGCATTTTCAAGCTTCGGGAATGCGCACAATCGATTTCACGCATAAAATTACGCTTCATTTTTAGGATTTTTGAAAAAAATTTTCTGGTCAAAAAACATATAAAATCACCCGAATTCCGGTTTTTTATACACCCTGTATTACCCTGCTGAAAATTTATTAGCATATTTTTATGCAGGAAACAAGGATGGTTACTTTTTGTAACTTGTGCTTCCTTTAAAGATTAGAGTAAAGTATAGATTGAGAAGTCCCAGATTTGTTCATATAAAAATTACAATCAATTTTTCGCATGATTTTTAGATATACCGAAAGTGTTTTCTATTTGCGAGATCCATTTGTTCCACCTGATTTTCATAAGAAAGACTATGCTGTTCAAGATTTCGTAGTATTGGGCTCACTTTGCTACCTATGCGGACAACCAGTTTGTATTGACGAGGTATGTGTTGTTTTCAAAAATACTACTGTTCTCACTGAACATTCACCATTGTGGAATGGATAGAGGACTTCTTGAGAAAATTTTCGAAAAAGGGTATAAATCTTTCGTGGGTTCTTTTGAAAATTTCCCCTGGAATTCAAGCTTTTCCCTTCAAATTGAGCAGTTTTCAATGCAATTTGATCACTAAATGACAATCCATCATTTTTAGGAATGTAGCCTATTCTATGTCCATACCTATTGCATATCCTGTGTTAGCCGTGAAAGAGATCGTTTTCCTGGCAAGCTTATACAAGTACGCTTTTATCACACTTAAAAACACTCAAAATCTCATTTAGGGGATCTCATCAAAGCTCAAATGAAATTTCTACAGGGCTCTCAGATTTTGAAATTTGCATAAAAACCGAGTTCAAGTGGAATCTATAAAATATCGAATTTTCAACACAAATTCCCTGCTTTATTTAATAAAGCAGGGAGTTTGTGCTGGAACTTTTTGAAAATCGACATTTTATAGGTTCAACTTGAACTCAATTTTCATGCGAATTTCAAAATCTAAGCCCTGACATTGTTCTGTATTTAGAATTATACCAATACTTTTTATATCATTTTATTTTCATGGCAATAAATATAAAAACCAGCTGATATTAGCATGAAATTTGACCTCTTTACTAAAGAATGTACCAAAGGAATTATCAAAAACTAGCGTATATCTTCACATATCACAAAACCGTATCCTTGAACAAATTTTGTAGATATCCTCATTTTTGGCCAAACCTAAAACTCTAGAATAAGTACAAGTTGTTCCAAAAAAAAAACCGCCATTTATGCATTTTTTGGCGAAATTTTTTTAGAATTTTTCGATTTTTGATGAATTTTTTAAGAATTTTTAGACTTATGACAAATTTGTCAATTTTTGACGTATTTTTCTATTTTAATGAATTTTTCGATTTTTTACGAATTTTTGACGATTTTTGAGTAATTTTTCTTCAAAATGACTTTTTAGGAGTAATTTTATTCGAGAAATTGATTGAAATCACTGCCAAGGCGTTTACACTAAAGGTATTGACTTGGTTTTAGCACTTTACGCATGTAGCGTAACCGGTTCTTGCATTGCACTCTTATATTGTAGTCATGTATTTAAGATACTATTATACATGAATAAACTAGTGATAGCTACTACATCACACTACCACTTGAGATGATATTAACTAAATTTGCCATTTTATTCTGAAACTTTCTGTAGTATAGCAAATACGCGGCAGTTTTTCACGCGTACCTGTATTTGAGTGTATGTATTGTGCTGATAAGAGGAGTTATTAATAAAATATTCCCAAACGCTAGTCGCCTGCCCCAATTACATTATACAAGAGGGGGGGGGGGCAAAAATCCTCGCGTAAGGGGCAGTATATCCTCGTCAAGGGGCAAAAGTTCAAAAGTTATAGCGCTAGTTAGCTAGCGCTATAACAATCAATTTTTCCTTGCGAGAACTTTTGCCTCTTGTATTTCTAAGTCGAAATTTTAAAATCTCTGACTGACAGTTGATGAACATTCCTTGTTAGGCAGGATTTATACTTCCATCGCGACGCGACATTGCATTTTGTGTGTCAGATAGTGTCAAAAAATTATTTTCTTGTTTAAATTTTTCAATAGAATAATTTGAGTATAAGACTTAAAAATAATTTTATTTTTAAGTCTTCAATATTATACGTTATTTCTGTTCATTTGCCAAAGCGTCAAAAATGCCATTCATTGGCACTCATAGTGGAAAATTTCATTGTGATGAAGTATTTGCATGTTGGATGCTAAAGACTCTGCCTGAATATAGTGAACATGTCGTTTTGAGGCAAGTTACATCTTATTTATTTGTTTGACTTGATCACCGTTTTTAGAAGCCGTGATCCGGATGTACTGAAAACTTGTGATATTTTAGTCGACGTTGGCGCAGTTTATGATCACAGCCAATTAAAATACGACCATCATCAAAGGTAGGCGAAACTTTTCATACATGAGCAAGGAGAGAGGGAGTTGCTTGCTACCGATGAGAAGATGCCTGCGATCAAAAAAGGCCGGTCGATGCTCAGAGCAGTAAAATGATTAAAAAATGGGCATGCAGCTAAAATTAAAAACGGTGTATGCCATTGAATTCAGCTCATTGAGCAAAACGAGTACCAATATCATGGCGGGGGTCATGTTCTATCCGTATGGCTGAGTGGTTAAACTTTCAGTTTATAGGCTCGGGTTCGAACTAAAAGTTTTTGCCTGCCCCATTGTCTGCTTATTTAAAAAATCCTTTAGGAGTTTTAACGAAACTATAAAAACGCTCGGCTTATTGGACTTTAATACAAAGTTAAGTTCGGCCGGTTTAATTTATGCACATTATGGAAAACGTGTGATTGCCGTTCTCCGAAATATTCCTAATGGAGATCCACATTTGGATATCCTATACAAGAAAATGTACGAAAATTTTGTTGAATGTTGCGATGCAGTGGATAATGGAATACCTCAATATGATGGAATACCAAGGTTATATTTTGTAGATAATTGGGATTAGGTGTCCCACTGAACGTGAAATTGTTTGAAAAATTTTTTCATCATCTGGAATTGACCCCCCCCCCCCTAGGGGTAATTTCATGCGGGAATCCGAATTTCACATTCCCGAGACCTGAAAATTTTTTCCCAATTTAGAAAAGGCTATTGATATGGCTACATTTTTGACAAGAATCACATGCCATAAGTCTTATAAATAGTCTTTTCTTGATTCAGGAAAAGATTTTCAGTTTTCAGAAATGTAAAATTCGGCTACACCACACAAATTATCCCTAGAAGGGTCAATTCCAGATGATGATAAAAATTTTTTTCGAAAAATTTCACGTTCAGTGAGATATCTAATCGTTACTAGCTCCCCGGTAATTGGTGTGACCTTAGTTAGAAAAATATTCTCATAAAAAAGTTGTTGAGTTTTCCAACGCTAACCTGAACTCAAAAACGGTTTTCTAGATATCGTTTAGCAAGTACTTTAACTTCGCGTGTCAATGATCTCAATCCATCTTGGAATGAACCGGAAGACAGTGTGAACTTGGATGAGCGATTTGTTCAAGCCATGAAATTGGTAGGCGAAGAATTTACGGGCAAACTAAAATATTATCACGAATCATGGCTTTCCGTTAGAGATTTAGTTAAGCAAGCTATCGACAAGCGTTACGAGGTAAGCTAGAAATTTTTACAAAGTGAGCCCAAAAAAACGTTCTTTTGAGGTGAAAATTTAAAAAAAAAGAGTTTTCAAGGGTTTTCGATGCGTGCAATCGATTTCTCGCACGAAAATAACTGATTTTTGAAAAAATTTTTCACCAAAAAAATGCAAAAGTACGTTTTTTAGCTCACCCTGCACGAATTTTATTTCGTTCATTTTAAGGTCGATCCAAGTGGCAAGATAATTCTTTTCGAAAACGGCGGAGTGCCTTGGGAAGAGGATTTCTTTAATATCGAAAAAGAAGAAGGTCTAGAAAAATTTGACATCTCTTATGCTCTCTTGGCTGATAATTCTGGACCGTGGTACGTCCAGTCGATTCCTCTCAATGAATTGCAAACATTTGAAAATAGGTATTCCATTAGAAAGTGTTCCAAAAAATCACAATTTGGTCATTTTTTGGCGAAAATTTACCAAAAAATTTTTTTCCAAAATTACTCAGGAGTACAAATCTACATATAGAGCTAATAATCACATACGCCATAGAAGCCTGGTACCCTTCTCAAGTCGCGCTTTAAAACCCGTTCAGGGTCAAGAAATTTGCAAAATTCGGTCTAAAATTGATTTTTGAGCTTAAAATTACAGTTGGCCTTGTCTGGAATCATACTCTAATTTAAGAGCTCCTCTACCAGAAGCCTGGCGTGGGCATCGTGATGCGGATTTGGAAGCAATTTGTGGTATTCCTGGAGCTATTTTTGTGCATGCAAGTGGTTTTATTGGTGGCACCAAAACTCGTGAAGGAACTTTGAAAATGGCCATTGAAGCATTGAAAATCTTGGGCAAGTATAAAACAATTTAAACAAAAATCAATGATACTCAGCCCATATTCTACGTAATTAAATATTGACCAATTTTGTTGTTTGTATCTCGTCGATGCTCTAATTGCGTTAAAAAAAATAAAATCTCTAATTTATTTTTGTGTTATTTATGAATATAAAGTTTTTATTTTGTTATTGTTTTTCTTTTTAAATAAACGAATCTTATTGTTAAAAAATTTTCAAAGTCGTTTAGAAATGATTTATAGCGCAAAATTGAGCTTGATATAGCATAAAAAACATCATAGTGTTTTTAGAGCTTATCTGCGAAAATTGTGACAAAGTTCGTATGAGAAAATTCATTGAGCCTGGTTGATTTAATTTTAAGGGTTATGAAGCCCTATGATTTTTTTAAATAGGTTGTTCAATATGTCTTACATTCTACAGTTCATCACATAGAAGGCTCCAAAAATCCGTTTTCGATAAAAATTTTTATCAGTATTATGCAAAAATGCATGCTGAATACGTCATTTTTGACCATATTCCTGAAGACTAGAAGAAAAAATGGATTCTTGTTCAGAGCCTAGAAAAAACCTTAGAAGTGTTGACAATTTCGTCAAAAATCGACTTCTATAGGTCCAAATATCAATATTTTAAAATAAGGTTTCATCTTTGAAAACACGCTTGTTTGAAAAGTTTGAATATTGACACAAAAACATGAGTTACGCTCAAAAAGACTAATTGTATCGTATTCAGCATACATTTTTGCATAATACTGAAATTTTTTTTATCGAAAACGGATTTTTGGAGCCTTCTAGGTGAAGAAATGTAGGATTTAAGAACAACCCAATATTTATTTATTAAATGTGACAATCCATCATTTTTAGCCTATTCTATGTCCATACCTATTGCATATCTTGTGTTAGCCGTGAAAGAGATCGTTTTCCCGTACAGCTTATACAAGTACGCTTTTATCACACTTAAAAAACACTAAAAATCTCATTTAGGGGATTTCATCAAAGCTCAAATGAAATTTCTGCAGGGCTCTCAAATTTTGAAATTCGCATAAAAACCGAGTTCAAGTGGAATCTATAAAATATCGAATTTTCAACACAAACCCCCTGCTTTATTTAATAAAGCAGGGGGTTTATGCTGGAACTTTTTGAAAATTCGACATTTTATAGGTTCAACTTGACTCGATTTTTATGCGAATTTCAAAATTTGAAGGCCCTGACATTGTTACGTATTTAGAATTGTATCAATACTTTTTAATCATTTTATTTTCATGGCATAAATCAAAAATCAACTGATATGAGCATGGAATTTGACCTCTTTACTAAAGAATGTACCAAAAGAATTATCAAAAACTAGAGTATATTCTTCTATCTCTTCACATATCACATGACCGTATTCTGGAACAAACTCTGTGGATATCCTCATTTTTGGCCAAACCTAAAACTCTAGAATAAGTACAGGGTGTTCCAAAAAACCGCCATTTGAGCATTTTTTGACTAAATTTGTTTAGAATTTTTCGATTTTTGATAAATTTTTCAATTTTTAACGAATGTTTGAAGAATTTTTCAGAAATTTTTATTTGTCAATTTTTGACGTATTTTTCTATTTTGATGAATCGTTCAATTTTTAACGAATTTTTCAATTTTTGAGTAATTTTTCGATTTTTTTCTCTAAAATGAGTCTTTAGGGGTAAATTTATGCGAGTAATCGATTGCAAGCACTCCTAAAGCGTGAAAACGCTTTCTTAAACCTGTTTCATGGAAAATACTGGTTTTTCGAGTATTTTTATACATGTTTTCCCGGTAAAAATCACTATTATTTTCTATGAAACAGGTTGAAGAAAGCGTTTTTACGCTTTGGGAGTTGCTTGCAATCGATTTCTCCACATAAAATTACCCCTAAAGAGTCATGTTGGAAAAAATTTTTACCAAAAAATGCTCAAATGGCGGTTTTACTTTGGAACACTCTGTAGAAAATTTCAACATACTTCTTTCCCTTTGCAAACTATACTAAAATCAACTTCGCCATTGGAAATAAAGAACCAGCGTAGAACACAGCCTGGCTTTTCGACTTTTAGAGATACTTCGGTTTTATTCCTAGCGCTAACAGAAACTTTTTTCAGGTGCTTTTCATCTGGATGGAAAGGATTCTTTATTTCGGTATATCTAAAAATGGGCTATTCTCAGGGATGCCAAGAACATTTGTTTCAAAATCAGCAAATCTGACTTCAAAAATCAGATTTGAGGAGCAAAAATCAGCAAAATGCTAGAGTTTGAAGACTATTTTTAGTCGAAAAATTTGTTGACCTCACCCCTTGACTGTAGGCTCAAAAAGCGACAAAGTCGATTTTCCGAAAAATTGAATTTTTTTCACGCGCTAATTTTGCGTGGAAAAATTCGATTTTTCATAAAATCGACTTTGTCGAAATTGAGTGAAAAATTGATTTTTGAGGCAAAAATGGCCAAAATATTGATTTTGAACCCATTTTTTAAGCTATAGTCAAGGGGTGAGGCAGTGACGTATACAGAGAGGGGGATCGGGCCCCACTCCTCCCTCTGTATACGGAGCCCCCATAACAAAAAATATGAAAATTTTTTCCTAATGGTCCTCCTTTATGTTTTCCCCAATTTTTTTCAAAGATTCTAATGGTCTCCAATTATGATTCTTCACCAAAAATGACTAAATTTTCACAAAAAATTCAAAAATTTTAATTTTGAAAATCCTGGATACGGCCGTGGTGCAAGCCTAGGTAAAGTATGAACCTCATATCTTCTGGTGGTACTCCTCCCATTCTCAGAGTCCCAGTTGTACATCCGTTCTTCGGCTTTAACTTGCCGCCCCATTTTTCATAAATATTTTCCTCGCCAAGATCTTCGATCAATATCGCTTTGTAGTCTTTGCCAACAAATCGGACCTTGTCACGAGTTTGTTCGGAAAGTGCTGGTTTAATCATCTGGTAAACAGTCGACATCATCATTGGAGAATTGATCACAATTAAAGATCTTGCAAAATCCGGAAAAACATCCTGAAAATTGTGCAATTTGAAAAAATTTAAAAAATTAAAAGGTAACCTGAAGTAATCTGATTAGATTTAGATACATTTTCAAAGTAGGTGTATATAATAGATCCATACTCCAGCCATCCATGTCAAAAATCATTTTCGAGCCTAGTTTTCTTTTATATTTCTCTTCATTCATTCTAAAATTTGGATGATAGAAAAAAGAGAGCAGAAAAAATATACATACAGAGTGAGCCAAAAAACCGTACTTTTGCGTTTTTTGGCAAAATTTTTAAAGTTTTTTTTTCAAAAATTGCATGAAAATACCCCTTATTAGTGATTTTTGAAAAAATTTTTAAATTTTTCACTAAAAAACGCAAAAATACGGTTTTTTTTTGGCTTACCCTGTAATAAAAATTCCACTTTTCAATAAAACACTTACTTTACAATTTTATAGGATAATGCACATTCAATCAATGCCATTTTGTATAAATCTGTGACTTTGCCACATTTCACTAAATCCTTGGGTCGAACAGCCGCAATAGCCTGGCAAACTATAATATTTCCTTCTCTATCTTGACCCATTAAGCCACCTAAAAATTGAAATAAAGAATGAGTCATTAGTTTTTTTAATTCAACCAAAAAAACGAATTTTGGATAAAAAATCAAATATTGACCAAAAATCTAATTTATCCAAAATTTGAATTTTTTCAAAAAATGGTCAAAAAATCGTATTTTGGATAAAAATCAAATTTTGGCTGAGTTCAACACATGCAAAAAAGTTGTCAAAAAAGTCTAACTCTGCCTGATTTTCAATAAATCGTGTTTATTGAAACTATTGGTTATGAAGCATCATGACCAATCGTTTCAATAGACACGATTTTATTGAAAGTCAGGCAAGTTAACTTTTTGACATGCTTGAACGCAGCCTGAGATATCTTTTTAACTTTTTGAGCATCACTACTATATCACCTGGAAAGTATCTCGCAGCGGGAGAAAGATTACTAACAAGTTCGTTAATTTCATCAATATCATCCAAATTCAGCTCTGCAAACTGTTCCAAATGCAAACATTTGATCACACTACTCGCCTTTTTGAATCGCGGCACAATTTCGTCTAAAATTTTTTCACTACTTTCAGTGGAGTAACCAGACCCCAGGAGAGCACTTTTCCAAAAAAAGTCAAAATTAGGGAGGGGTTAAACATCAAAATTTTCAAAAAAGGTCAAAATTAGTGGGGGTAAAACTGAAATTTTTCAACAAAAAAAAATCAAAATTAAGAAGGTAACATCCAAATTTTTCAAAAAAAGGGGTAAACATCAAATTTTTCCAAGAATGAAGGGAGCATTTGCCCGGGCACCCTCTATGACTACGCCACTGAACCTTTATACCACATTTACCTACCAATATTATAATTCCAGCCTAGTAACCACCTTAGCAAAGAAAAATCATCATCAAACAAGGGTGTTTCTTCAA
>JAQGBS010000417.1:0-22156 GCA_034698545.1 Acrobeloides obliquus
CTTTTTCTAACCGCATTCCTAGCTGTTTGCACTTTTGCATCCGACAATAACGGCATAGAGGCTTGCCTTTCATTTTACTTGTTAGACTACAATCTCGTGTGCCTCGTTGACATTTGTATTCTTTGCCAGCTTGTATAGAACGGCGAAAGAACGCGGCACATGCTCGGCATGATGCTACCTAAAATTTTATTCATACATATAAAACTTGGCAGGTAATTTTGATTTTTGTGGTGTGCGACTTTTATAAATTCTCAGATTTTTATCACTCATAAAAATCAGCATCGATTTTTTGAGGGGTGACAAAAAGTCAGTATCGATTTTTGGGTATTAAAAAGGCATTATTACTTTATCCTAAATTTTCTCCAACCTGCGTGACCCCGTAGGAGGTTTTTTAGGAGTGCCACATGCGCTTTGGAAATCCGCATGTGTTTACGAGCGTCGCATGCGCTTAGGAGCGCTGCATGCGCGTCGGAGATCTGCATGCGCTTCGGGGCGTCTCATGCGCTTAGGAGTTCCACATGCGCTTCGGAGGTTCGCATACAGATCTGTGATCCGCATGCGCTTACGAGCGCCGCATGTGCTTTGGAGCGCCGTAGGAACTCGGTGTTTATATACATTGTATGCTCAAGCTTCTCTTTCTGTATTTTTTTTTACCTGAAAATGCAATCCTTTAGTCTTCCCGCCACAAATTAGGCAAGGATCACTTCTAAGACTTGGTATATCCACATCCATTTTTTATCTCCAATCTTTCGACCTTCTTATAATATTAGCAAAATTATTCACCAGACAGCTAGAAACTATTTAAATCAACAATTTATCTCAATAAACTTTTAAAATAAACGCGTTTTTCCTTCTAAAATAAACTTTCTTCAACAATAAAGCATAGAAAAATGCGATGACAAATCTACGGGGATGCCAAAGCTCTCCAGTTGATCTTACCAAAAACTACATACTACAAACAAAAAAACCACCAACTCGCGTGTGGATGATTAGAGTAAATAAAGTAGAAAAGAAAAGAACTAGAGGGTCTTCCAAAAGGTTCAATGATGAAAAAAGTGTGATAGAGAGAGACCTAGAAATCGACAGAGAAAATCGATTGTGCAAATATAGCGATTTGGCTTATTTCACACGTAAAACACGGGAATAGAAAAGTGATGAATAAAAAATCAGGTTCCGAAAAAGGGAGAGACAATATGGGCGCGTGTCAAGCGCGAGTTCATCAGGTTCAATAAAAAATCCGTTTATTTTTGGAAAACTAAAATTTCATTTAATCTATTTTTTATTTCAAAAACGCATTAATTTTTAACCCCAAATTTGTGTAGTATAACATTTTTAGTAAGATAAAATATGACCTAAGTCCGTTTGGATGTACAGGGTGTTCCATAAAAAATGGCACTCTTTCTCCCCCAAATTTAGACCCGAGTTACGACGCTGGAATAAATAGTTGAACTTTTGCAACCAAATTTTATAGGAGTAAACATCACTTGGCACTTGTAAACAAGTCCATTATATTTTGTGTTTCGAACACAAAAACAGAAAATCTATGAATTTATCATAGTTTCGAGAAAATTAAATTTCTACTATTTGTCAGCTTTTTGGTCTTTTATTTATCCTTTCGACATTGCAGGCGAACAAAATTTTGCAAAAAAATTTCGACTATCTTTTGTCAAAATAGCGCAATTGGCCAAGCGTCAGATTTACAAGGTATCCCCAAAAATGATACTTTGCAAATTTTGCTCGATTTTTTCGAAAATTTTCGCCAAAATAACTTATAGGGGGTTTTCTAACAAGGAATCGTTAGCGTGCTTGCCGAACCTTGAAAACTCTTCCCTGCGTAATTCAGGGAAGAGGTGTGTATTAAAGCGAAAATAGGCTAATACAGGGTCAAGGAAACGTTTCAAGGTTTGGCTAATGCGCGCAATCGATTCCTCACATAGAAAAACCTATATAGGGTTGGCACTAGGACGGTACATACCTCATAGATTTTGACAAATTTTTCACAGATTAGAAAATTCAAAATGCACTGTTTTTTTTTAAATCCGTGTGAAAAATCCGTAAATTTGAACCTGTGAAGTGTCCTAGTGCCTATAGAGCTATTTTGGTGGAAATTAAAAAACTTGAAAAATTTCGAAAAAATCGTGCAAGAATTGCACAAGTGCCATTTGTTTCGGACATCCTGTAAATCTGACGCTTGGTCAATTGCACAAAAGATAGTCGGAACTTTTTTACAAAATTTTGTTCGCCTATATACCGTCAATGTCGAAAGGATAAATAAAAGACCAAAAACTGAAAAACAATAGATGTTTAATTCGCTCTCGAAACTATGATAAAAGTCATAGTTTTTCTATTTTTGTGTTTGAAACACATAATAGAATGTGTTAGAAACACAAAATATAATGATTTTGTTTACAAGTGTCAAGTTGTGTTTACCTTTATAAAATTTGTTGCAAAATTTAATTGTTTATTCCAGCGTCGTAATTCGGGTCTAAATTTGGAAAGGGAAGCTCGTGCAAGGAATAGTATCGAAGTGTTAGTTCCGAATTGTCATAATTTTGACGTAAAATGGCTCAGAATAAGGATAAGTTTTTCGAATTAGCTGCTGTGTTGTGCCTGAGACAAGCCCAGTACCACCGAACCATGGGACCCTTGGAGTATAAAAATGGTCGATTCGTTCAAAATTTGATAAATATTATGTTTAAATAATTTGTTATTGTTTTTTAAAGAAATTCGACGGAAACATATGAAAATTCTCGAATTTTTATACAAATGAGAATAAAAATTTTCTTTCGGTTTTTTCGATTTTTCAAAAAGTATCGGTTTCGACTTTTTTCGGTCCCGGTTTCCTAACTCTACTGTATATGCTCATATAGTTTGTTGCCTAGCCGCCTTATTTTCTCACTTTTCATGACATATGATTTCAAAATAGACTGATAACAATCAAAAACCGATTTTTGCATTCATCTTTTCTCTAAACACAAAAAGTCTTGCTGATCTTTCGTAGGAAAAATAAACCTAGAAGTTATCAAATTTCGAAAGTCCCCCTGCACAATTTACAAATGCAAAGGAGACAAAGAAATCTCAAGTCATTTTTTCAATTTCAAACATTAAACTACAAAACGCAGAAACGGCAAAACATTATAAACCAATGATCGGGCAGAAAAATCCGTTGCTATGAATAAAGTTTAAAAAGTTCAGACAAAACGCAAAGCAGAAACCAAGAGTGAAGATTCAAGACACAACCTCATACGTGTGGAAAAATCGAGCTCAATTGATGCTGATCATTGAAAAGCGGTTACAAATTTTGGGTATTTTTTAAACTCAAATATGTCATTTTTGCTTCATTGACATGCCTTTATCAGTGATTATATCATTTTTTCATGTCGTTATCTCAAAAACATGGAACTTTTAAAAAAATTATGCTTTTCAATCAAGTAATAAAATCTTCAGACGTATGATCATAACACTATAAAGTAAATAGTATTAAACACGCCTTATAAAGCATAAAACAGAAAAAAATTCAAACTTGAGAAAAAATGCACACAGTTGTGGTGTCGCTAGGGTTTCAAATTTCAACATAAAGTGCATAAAATATAAATCAAGAAGGATGACATTTAAAATAATCAATATTCTGGGGGAAGAACGGAAATTGTTTAGAAATTTGATAGTGTCGACCAAAAGATCAAAAGTTTAGAAAAGAATTCTACCAGTGGGCATTTATTTCCGATCACAATTAAAGATAATCCATGTTCCACATAGGGAGTGTCCACTCCAAAAGAAATTTTCCAGCAATTTATTGGGGACAGGTCCAGGAAGGGAATCAATTTCGGCCGAGGGGGTGTCAAACGTTCGGCAGTGGAAGCGTGCTTTTAGAAAGGTTTATTCACAAATCAAAAATAGTTCACTAATTTACAATTCACAAATAAATGCGTGATGAGGCGCTCCGGAGGTCTTTTTCAATACAGTTCCTAACTAGGGGGGGGGAGGGTCATACAGATATTACGTAATCAAGTAGGGGGTAGCCAAGGTTACGATTGATTACGGAGGGGGGGGTCAGGTCAATGATTACGTAATTACAATGTATAAAATTTTTTGTTTAAATTTATAAATTTTTAATAAAGATTTGATTAAAATTTTTTGTTGATTTTTTTGGCAGTATCACTTTTCGTACAATTGTTTTCGTACAGTACTCTTCATACAATTATTTTTCGTACGAATTTTTCGTACAGGTACTTTTCGTACAAATACAAGGGAGGGGACAAAAGTCCTCGCGTAAGGGGCGGTATATCCTCGCATGAATTCCTCCTTAGGCGAGGACTTTTCGCCCCCTTGGCGAGTAATTTTGCCCCCCCCCCTCTTGTACGAAAAGTTCGTACGAAGACTAATTGTACGAAAAGTACCGTACGAAAAGTACTTGTACGAAAAGTTCGTACGAAAAGTCCGTACGAAAACTAATTGTACGAAAAGTACCGTACAAAAAGTACCTGTACGAAAAGTACCATACGAAAATAATTGTACGAAAAGTGATACTGTCGTTTTTTCCATCAGCCTATGCATCAGTTTGTATGTAATAAATATCCTACATGCCTGCCCAATGGGAGGGTGTCATCCTCTCTAACTTCATCATAACGGGTCAAAAATTAGTTACCAAATTCGTATTTGGGACCCGAAAACCAGTTTTTTCCATTGATTTCGTTAAAAAATTAACAAATTTTCGCAAAATTAACGAAGTTACTCAACGAGAATGTTCAATTTTCTTCAATTTTTTATATTTTATAACCATTTTCCTATGTCAAACTTCGTACTTGAGGCCTGAAAGTCATTTTTTGCGGAAACAACCTCGTAAATCGATCACCTCACCCTCGGTGCGTGAACACCTATGATACCCAAGATGCTCTAACGTAGCTAAGGACCTAATGGGGGATAGAGCGCAGTCTCCCGGCCAGTAGCGTGTCCAGGGGGAATATCCTTCTCCAAAACTAATAAAATTCAAAAATGGCATTTTTGACCCAAATTCGGAGAGAAAAATGAGACTTTTGCCTAGTTGCCCCCAAACCAAAATCCTGGACAGTTAATGCTCCCAGCTAATTTGCTATACCGAGGAAAGGGAATGTGGAGCTACTATACAATAGGGGGGCCACCCACATGAAAATTTTTTCGAAAATTTGTTTTTCTGAAAATGATCCTTCTAAGGGAAAAAACATGTGGGGAATTCGAATTTGACATTTATCAAATTCCTCGGATCCCAGAAAAGCTGTATATCGATTTGAGAAAATAACATATTTAAGTCTAAAAACAACGCTTTTATTTATTTATTTTTTGCTTTAATACACAATATGCCTTCCCTGAATCAGGGACGTGTTCTTTCGCAATAAATGTTTAAAAATTTTTTCACGTGGGTGGCCCCCCCCCTATCCTATTGTGTAGTAGCTCCGGGAATGTGAGTCCACGGGGGAATCGAGCTCGTCCCTTTGGAGTGGTGCGTCCGGTATTCTACCACTAGACTATGAAGCCAAAGATTGTTTAAATTAAATTTATTTAGAAAAACTTATATACAAATAAAGCTAAAAATATAAATTTGCGAATTAATTTTTCGGGAAAATAAAGCTTAATAAATGCCCTATTCATATGAAAAAATAATGATCAAGAACATAATTGGCTATAACAAGTAGGAACTTCATTAAGCATGTGCTTAACCCTCATCGTGTCCTATATCAAAGCCGGCAATTCTCGCTGTTTCCAAGGCAATTTCATAGAACTCGTCGCGTTTCGCGATTCCCACAAATTGTAAAGGCTTTATTTGATAATTCAAGTAAACTTCGATTCCTTTGGTCTTTCCAGGTAGGAAGTTAAAAGTGCGGGCTAGTTTAATCTAAAATTTAAAAAAGTGGATTAGGAGAAAGGAGGGACAAATGGAGTTACCTTTTTGATTTTTGAAATTTCATTGAATGGGAAGTTGAGGACATTTTCAAAAGATCTATAGGCTTCTTTTGGATGGAATGTTAGTTTGCTATAAAAAAGTTATGCTTCATCGGGACAATAAATTAAATGCTTTTGAGCGCTGTGTCGAGACTTTACGAAAATGGTTCCTCCAGGGCAGTGTTTGAATCTGTTGTGCACAACAGTTTTTTCTGTGTGTTAACACAATACAACAGATTATAATAGAATAATTCTGTTGTACAACACAACAGATTTAAACACTGCTCCGGGGAGGGGGAAAGGAAATACTTACTTATCACCCAAGACAATATCTCCTTCAGCCATACCACCAGAAAACACTTTTTCCTTATCAACAAAGAAACATGGCCTTGCTAAAAATTTATTAACCTTTATTTTTTCTTTTTTTCAAAAATTTTTACTTATATGAATATTATCATCGTAAGAACTATCTGAAGTCAACGAACGAGATGTGTCTAGACTAGTTTCTTCTTCTGACTTATCAGATCGATCTGAATCCAAATAGAACCCATGATCCAATTTGGAGTCTAGAAAATTACTGCCCGTTGAGCTATATGGTGATAACATTCGGTGTTTTTGAGGAAGGGGAGAGCTTGACCGGGATTTTGGCATTGGTATAAAGCCAATCGAGCGACGACGAAGTTCTTGTGAGGAAATGTAGAAAGTCGAATTTCCAGTCTAAAAATCAAAATTGTGATACGATTCCAAAACAAACTGAGAGGGCTGAGGGGATAAGTAGCGGACCCCGCATCGGGACATGGGGAGGGGCAACAGGATCGTGTCGTGCCGTGACTCGCTTTGGTATTTTGAGGAATCAGTAGTGGACCCCGGATCTAGATGTGGGGAGGGGCAGCAGAATCGTGTCGTGTCGTGGCTCGCTCTACTATTTTTTCTGGAACAGGCTTATAACTTCAAACATCTTACTTGGTTTAGTTCATGACCCTTTTTCAAAAGATTTATATTTTCCATGCTGTCAATGGGAGTACTTTCTTTTCTAAGCATTGGCGTACTTCCAGACTTCTTTATCCTTGAGCCCAATCTTTTCTTCTTTTCCATCTCACTTGGCACTCGATCCCAAAAATACACAAACACATCGAACAATTTTTGCATCTTTGGAAACCTGTGGTACAAGTAATTTGTCAAAAAAGCTCTTCCACCAATTAAAAATCCTAAAAGGACCAGTTCACTTGGAAAAAATCATTTTCGTTTTGACAACAACCTTTGAATGTTGTAGTTTTCGAGGTAATTGCGTTTGAAAATTGAATTTGTATTCATGTTTTCGTTGTAATACACAAACTTTTTTGAATTTTTTACACTAAAATCGCCAAATTTCAATGTAAATATAGTAAATTATGAATTTGTTAACGTATAAAACATATTTATTTTTCATTTTTTATAAGCAAAAAAGTCAATTTTTGCACACAAAATTTGAAAGAGTACATGTTTTCGTTGTAATAAACAAAATTGTTCAAAAATTGACTTTTTTGCTCAAAAAATAAATTATTTTTAATCTTTAACAATTAATAATTTACAGAGATATTTACATTGAAATTTGACGATTTTAGTGCAACACATTCAAAAGAGTTTGTGTACTACAACGAAAACATGTACCCAAATTCAAATTTCAAACGCAATTATCTCGAAAAAAAACTAAAACGATTCAGAGGTTGTCGTAAAAATGAAAAATGCTCCATTCTTCATGATCATTCTGATTATATTATTTTGGTTTATTCCGAATGGACTGGTTCAAATTCAAATTTTATAGTTTTTTATGATGGCTTTTCAGTGTCGTAATTTGGTTCAGATTTGGGGGAGGATTTTTACCAGAGCTCCATAATTACGACACTGTGACCTCTTTTGAAAGCCTTACCTATACCAATGAAGTAAGCATTATTTGAGAAAATCACCGAGTTGACAAAAAACGCTAACACCAACAAGAAAAATTTGAAAGTAACGTCTGGTCTTTCCCACATAAATAAACTTAAAAAAATTTATTTTTGTTGTATTTTTACATTTTTTTGTACGTACTTTTTTATTTTCTCCAATAAATTGGCTAAAATAGTTAATAGCAATTGAACCCGTCTTGCTACATCAAATACCAGTTGGATACCAGATAACTCGAATTTTATGACCGGTAATTGTTTTCTAGGCACAAATTGCAACCCGAGATCGATTTTTCTACAATTGAAACAATTTTAAAATTATTGTGGATAAAATTTGAATTACTTTTGAGTGGCTAGATAATTAAAAATCAATTGTAACAGCACCAAACCAAGAACCAAACTCGCTAACCATCCCTTATATACACTATACATATATACCTAAAAACGTAAAAGTTATATGTTTTTGCATTTTCCAAAAATAGGCAAATGCAAAACATATGCCTATTTGGGTACCACCCAAAACCTTGGGTGGTATCACCCACCACTCGGCTGGTAGATGATACTACCTACTTTTTCGCCTCTTGAGGGGGAGTAGCCAAATAGTTAGGACTCCAGAGCTTTTATTTTTATATCCTTGTTAGAATCTATTCTAATTTTCCCACTTACAGCAAAGATTGATAAAGTAGCAATAGGATTTTTCCATATAAAGAGATCATTAATTCCTGCCAAGGCTTCAAAACATGAATGAGATTCCGTCACTAAAATTTCAATATTTTAAATCTTTTTTCTTCTTCAAAAATCTTACAGCATCTTCCAATATCCCGTTTTAAAGTTGTCGCACTAAGCCGAGTTGGACTTGTTGAGCGTTTGGTTTTGAGATCCTCATTTGTTTCGGAAAATGCATCCATAACATCGAAATAAAAGCTATTGAGATCTTTTCTGAGATTTGAACTCCAGGAAGGTGTTTCTTGTGGAATATGATCTAAAAATGAAATTTGTTTTTTTGATTGAGTTGTTCGAAAAGTTATATTTCGTGTCAATATCCAGACTTGTTCAAAAAATGGGGTCCCAAAAATGTTTTCAAAATGCTGATATTTAGCTGTAGAAGTTGATTTTTGACGAAATTTTTGACATTTCTAAGGTTTTATAGGCGCTGAACACGAATCTGTTTATATCTTACCAAAATTTGAATAACCTGGCGCATTTGCTAGCTCTACACCGGATAGCAACAATTTCGGGACTGCTATAGATTGAGATCGTTTTCTATTGATATCAGGTTCAACACTTCTTGATAGCCTGAAAATGTTGTCTAAGTTGGACTTTTTTCAAAAGTGTCAAAAGTGCACTATTTAAAATTAAAAATACCTTCTTCGAACATTAGAAGGAGTAGACTGCCTAGAATGTCCTTCAGCTCGTAAAGAAATTGCGTCTGGTCTATCAATATCAGCTATCATAGAGACTAAACTTTTGGTTAGTTTATTTCATACATGGGCAAGGGAAGAGAGCATCACGGGTCTATTGTTGTACTTGACAAGTGATTAGTGACAAGTAAAAGTGACAAGTGATAAGCGACAAATTACAAAAATAAGGGGAAAAACCGACAAGTTGGCGTATGAAAAGTGACAAGTGATTAGTGACAAATGACAAGTTTACTAAAAAACCGACAAGTTTATCACTTATCACTTGTCGAATAAAACTGACTAACCTCTTTTGCTTAGTCAGTTTCTTTTTGACAAGTAATAAGTGAAAAACTTGTCGGTTTTTTAGCAAACTTGTCACTTTTAATATGCCAACTTGTCGGTTTTTTCCCTTATTTTTTCTAACTTGTCACTAATCAAATACAACAATAAACCCCAGATAAGGAGAAGTCAATGAGATGCTGGTGACCAAAAAAGGGAAACAGCAGATGAGATAAGGTTCATAAGTCGAAACCGATCCTGTTTCGAAAGTCGACAGGGGTCATCCAGATATTATGTTATTATGTGGGGGGGGGGGGTATAACGTAATATCTGGACATCCCCAAAGCCAAAACCGATCCATTTTAAAGTCGAGTCAAAAAATTTATAAGTCGATAAAGTCGAAACCAAAACTTTCGAAAGTCGAAAACGGTCGAGTTGATATTGTCTAAAAGTCGGTCAAGTAGAGTCGATCGGTTTTGATCGACTTTTCGAACCATAAGATGAGGACATTTCCCCACATTTTTTTCCTGATGAGGGAGTAGGTTGAGGAAGAAGGCTCTCCCATTCCCTGCGTATGGTTTATTTTAAAAACAAGACAAAATTTTACCAAGATCGAAATTTTTCTTTAATAAATCAAAAATTTGCATATCAACATGTTTTTTATCATAAGGCTCTGGTGGAATTGATTCATCAGTATTTGTTGAAAGTAAAGTTTGACTTCGTGGCATTCTACAAATCATCAAGTTAAGAAGATTATATAATAAAAGCTATACACGGCGGCCCAAAACGTGCAAAAAGTGGGAACACCCCAAAAACGCTATAAAATCAGCCAGAAACTTGGGTTTTAATAAGCGGGGAATCGATTGCGCGCATTTTTGAAGCCTGAAAACGTTTTCCTAATTCAGAGAATGAGAGGGTGTATTGAGGCGAAAGAGCTGCTGTGTATAAGTTTGACAGCTTAAGAACATATAAAAAAATCATAAAAGAGTAATTAATCCAGAATTTTTACATAAAATCAAGAACATTGCCTTGATAATGTGCTAAAGATGATATCCGATAAAAATTTTTTTATATGTATTGGGTTGTTACGTAAGTTGTTGCGGCTCAAAAAATACATCTAAAATCAGCATATTTCGCTCGTTTTCGATGAAATTTTTTTTCAGTAGTAAGTAAGATCAATAGTTTAAAATAAGGATACATGTTTGAGAGCCCCATTCTTAAAAAAGTTTGAGTATTGACACGAAAACATGAGTTATGCTCAAAAAGACTGATTGAATCGTATTCGTCATACATTCTTGCTTACTACTGAAAAAAATTTCATCAAAAACGAGCGAAATATGCTGATTTTAGATGTATTTTTTGAGCCTTAACAACTTATGTAACAACCCAATAAAAAGAAATTTTCATAGAATAAACATCTCTATAAATTTCCAAATAAATTTTTGTGCAAAATAATACAAATAATTGGCTTAAAAACAACACTTCCTTTGAAAACACTTATAAAAATCTCATTGAAGACAACTCGAAATTGACGTATGTTTGCTAGTAGTTTTTCTATATATTCTTGGGGCACTTATGTATCATGTGCAAAATTTTTTATCATTTGTAAAAAAATGATTCATACTCAATCACGTGTCGGAGAGTTCAAAGACTCAAAAATGGATTTTAAATGTTTGGAAATTCATAAAATTCGAAAAAATTGGTCTAAATAGGTTCAATTTTTTAAAAGATGAAAAATTTGCTTAAAAAAGATCGTTTAAAAAATAAAATTTGCTAAAAATTTGAAACTAGTATCGATTAGGTATCCCACTGGACATGAAATTGTTTTAAATTTTTTTCATCATCTGGAATTGACCCCTCTAGGGGCAATTTTATGCGGAATCCTAATTTCACGTTTCCGAGATTTGAAAATCTTTCCCGAATCAAGAAAAGGCTATTGATACACATTTTTGACAAGAATCACATGCTATACGTCATAAAAAATAGTCTTTTCTTGATTCAAAGAAAGATTTTTAGGTTTCGGAAATGTGAAATTCGGATTCCCCGCATAAAATTACCCCTAGAGGGGTCAATTCCAGATGATGAAAAATTTTTTTCGGAAAATTTCAAGTTCAGATACCTGTTCCGTTAGAACCATCATTGTTGATTTATGTGATTCCTCTTGCTGATAATTGTATAGAGAACGTGGAATAAGTGCGAAAAGAATATTGAACACAGAATCTAAATCCGTGTACATATCTTCAACCGGCATACGGACTAATTTTGCAACACAAAATTTTCAAGACAATTTTCGCCGACATTTTTCGTAGTACAAAATTTTATGACACTTTTCGTGCCACTATGTTTTTATGACAATTTTCGTGGCACGAAATTTTTAAGACATTTGTTGTAGTGGCTAAAAACGTAGGAATTATGAAAAATTATCACCGATGCAAAAAATGTCCCAAAAAATTGTGCCACGAAAAATGTCTCGAAAATTTTGTGCCGCAAAAATATTTTAAAAAATTAGTCCGTATGCCCTTCAATCTTTCGTTTTTTTGTCGAGACTCCGAATATTTTTGTCAGTTGTCTTCTCTCATTTAAATTTAAAAAATTTCTTAAAAGCAAAATGTGCACTCGAAAAATTAAACAAGTCAATAAATCCAATATTAAAAATTATCGAAGTGTAATACGAGAAACAATTTCCGGTAAAAAAAGCCGTCTGGACATTTTGTCTCAGAGCGAAAGTTTGCATAAAGTCTCGTTGCATTCAGCCACCATATAGTTAATTTCCACGCCAATTTCAAAATTTTTGAAGGCCCATAGCCCAGTGTATAGAGAAGACATCCGACCGATCTGGCAAGTTAGGGGTCATCCAGATATTACGTAATCATGTTGGGGAGGGGGAGGGTAAACCACCAAAAAGTTGATTACATAATATCTGGATGACCCCTTAAACAATGTTGAGACCGCCAGGTTCTATCCCGCTAGGATAGGTAACTCTTTTGATTAAAAAATTATAGGCAAAAATACAGGATGTCCAAGAAAATTCGATATCTCAAAAGCGATAAAAGATTTTCAAAAACGGTTCTTTGTAAGTTGTTTCATAAATCATCCCGTTTTGTGTTTTTGAATAAGTTTGTGTATTGAAGCAAAACCCTGATTTTTTATCCTTAAGTTCCTTAAATTTAGGTTTTTGGCGAATTATGCATTTTTTGATGACCTATTACGCATTTTTCACATCAAATCTCAATATTTTCGCGCCTCCCTCGAAAAAATGCGAATTGGGTGCTTAATTTTTTCGCAAATGCGACAAAATGGGGAGATCATGCCCCCCTTGCTTATGTATGATCCCAATCCCACTAACCCTTCTTATAAACGATCAAAAATGTTCCAAAACATTGATTGGCCCATTGAATTTTGGGCTTGACTGGGAGAGGCTCCCGGTTGAAAAATTTCGACGAATTTTGATTCTGCGGTGTAAATACCGTTGAAATTAAAAAAAACAAATTTCTCTATGCCATAAACAAATACAAATCGTTCAAACACAAAATGAACATAATCGTTAAATGTCTGCGCAGGAACAAACCAGTAAAAATGACCGAAACAAAAGGAATCGAAAAGGAAGAAAATTGTTAATTTAAAAAAATTTCTATCACTTTCTGACAAAAAATTTCTGACGGAACACTGCCCTGTCCGAAACTACACATCGCACCTTAACAAATTAACAATTTTCTTCCTCCTTTCGATTTTGAAAATGAAAGCGAATACAAGAAAAGTTATAGCAAATTTCAAAACCTGCAACAACAAAGACATTAGTTTGAAGTGAGAAATTGGCCCGATTGAGCGGTCCTCAAATTTCCTTTATTTTTTTAAACCAGTATTTTCCTAACTGGTTAAAAGGAGATGTTATCTAAAAGGTTTAAGAGACAACATCTCGAAGGTTCGAACCTAGGAAGGATTACAAGGTGAGCCATAAAAAACCGTACTTTTGCAATTTTTTGGTAAAAATTTTTCGAAAATTTTTTTGAAAATTTTTTTCGAAAAGTACTCTGTAAGGGGTATTTTTATGCGAGAAATTGATTGCACGCATCTAGAAACCTTGAAAATAGCTATCAGAACATGAAAGTTCAACTTTCAAACTTTTATACTTGAAATTCATGTTGCGAATACGAAAATTGGAAATTTCATAGTTTGAGAGCTGTTTTCAAGAGTTTTCGATGCGCGCAATCGATTTCTCGTATAAAAATACCCCCTATAGATAGGGATGCATAATGACTTTTTTTAAAAAGGTGGCAATTCTTATCCATAAAGGTGACTTTTAAAGAATTTTCTTTAAAAATGACAAAAAATTGGTGGCAATAGTTAAAAAATGGTACAAAAAAGGTGGCGTTTATGCAACCCTAGCTATAGAGTACTTTTCGAGAAAAAATTCGAAAAATTTTCACCAAAAAGTTGCAAAAGTACGGAATTTTTACTGATCATTTGTTGTTTTTACGGCACCCCTTGAAAGTTTAACCCTTTCGAGATAATTGCATTTGAGATTTTGTTCAAATTTTCAAACGTGATTGTGTATCGAAGCGAAAGGGATTGACCCCAATTGTGTTTATTTCTGGGGGAATAAAAGTCTGTTTATTGAAACGATTTGTTAAATATTACACTCACAAAATCTCTCTAAGCTAACCCCTGTATTTTCGGGGGTTAACTCCCGTAATTTATGAAGTTAACCCACGAAAAAACAGGGATTATTCCGTTTGATCAGGTTTGAGGGTTAACCCCCGAAAATACAGGGATTTGCTTAGAGAGATTGTGAGTGTATAAAAATAAAAAGCAACCTTCGTCATCTTTTTATAGCTCTATGAGATGAATAGAATGACACCAAAATTATCCAATTTGAATATTGTTTTGGGTTATTGAAAATAAAATATGAATCATAATTTTCGTTTCAATAACCCAAAACAATGTTCAAATTGGATAATTTTGGTGTCATTTGATTCGTCTCATAAAGCTATAAAAAATGACTAAGTTTTTCAAATCCTTGACGATAAAAATCTACGTGTTTTTATGCAAAATATTCATCCAATGCTTGACGAATTTCTTCTTCGTTGTTAAAGACTTTTCTTCTGAGAAAATGCTTCAAGCTTCAAAACAAATGAAAATCTGATGGGGCTTCATCTGGAGAATAGGGAGCATGAGGAAGTATGAACCGACCCAATCTAGCATTTTCTCAGAGGAAAAGTCTTTAACAACGAAGAAGAAATTCGTCAAGAATGAATACTTTGCATAAAAAACGTGGATTTTTATCGTCTAGGATTTGAAAAACTGCCGGAAATTGGGGAGAAATTATAGATTATAATGGAGAGTACATTGTTGAATAAGTTTTGTTTTTTTTATGTTTTGAGTCGAATAAAAATTTGTTATTTCCGATACAATAAAATTCCGGAAACTTATTTCCGCACCTAATATAATATTTGACAAATCGTTTTAATAAACAGACTTTTATTGACCCAAGCAACGAACACGATTGGGGTCAATCTCTTTTGCTTCAATACATGATCACATTTGAAAATTTCGAGTAAAATTTCAAATGCAATTATCTCGAAAGGGTTAAATTTAAAGGGTGCTGTAAAAACAAAGAATGATCTATAAAATTCTTCTTTCTTTTAAAGGGGCAGTCCAGATTGTGGTTGAGTAGAAAAAATTTTTAAATTTTTTTAACAAGTAACACTCTAGGGGTAATTTTATGCGAAAAATCAATTGCGCGCATTTCCGAAGAGTGAAAACGCTTCCTTGACCCTGATTCAGGGAAGGGATTAGGGAGAATAATAAAATTAATTTTCGCTTCAAAATTCGATCCCTTCCCTGAATCAGGGTCAAGAAAGCGTTTTCACGCTTCGGGAGGAGTGCAATCGATTCCCTGCCTAGAAAAATCTAAGAATCGACGGTTTTCTCATAAAAATCTGAACATGTTTGATTTTTACTTCAATACACCCACCCTTTCCCTGAATCAGGGTCAAGAAAATATTTTCACGCTTCGAGAATGCGCGCAATCGATTTTTCGCATAAAATTACCCCTAGAGGACCGCTTGTTAAAAAAATTTTTAAAAAGTTTCTACTCGACTATAATCTGAACTCCCCCTTTAAAATGAATGCTCGAGGTTCATTCAAAAGTTCAGTGGTCTTTTAAGTTTATAGACGTACTGGAAGTGATGATGGGCAGAAGAAGAAGGTGTATCAGTTTTCAAGGAAAATAAATGAGAAAATGAAATAAATTAGGCGAAAAGTCTCGTCCAAAGTCCTTTGAAACAACTTAAGAAAATCAAAACAGCAAACAGCTTTTGAAATTTTGTTGAAAATAAAGAAAAATGAGAAGTACAAATCGTTCACAAATTTTGTAGTTTATATGAAATCATAATTCAATAACACAAAAGAAGAAGAATTTTTCACAAAAACAAGATTCCACTAGACAAGCTCTTAAGAAAATGTATTCCACAAGATGAAACCTTTTTTTATAATTCAAATCTCCATTACCTGATTACATTTTTACGAAAAATCCTCTTAGAAGCCATAGCCATGTTAGATGTTCATCCAAATAAAATAACAAAATGCAGATAAGCCGAATTATAAAATTTTATATTCAAAATATTAAATGTTAAGCTGCATTAAAGGAATATGTTCTCTTGAGCCAGCTTCTAGTCTAAAACTACATATGATGGACGATAAGCATACGTTTACAGGGTAGCGCTAAATAACTTGGCATCCCCGGTCCAAATTTTGTAAAGTGAGAATAACTTGTTCAAGGTTAATAATTCTCAACTTTTGTCTTTGACATTTTTATTCATCTCGTTAAGAGCTATAAATTTGCTGAAGACCATATTCGCAAATTCGTAAGCCCTGAAAAGTTATTCCCACTTTACAAACTGGGAATAGCAAGTTATTTTGCTCCGCTCTGTAGTTTACAAAAAGAAATAAATTCTGATTTTTGTTATGTTTTAAAAAGTGATAGATAAGAAAATTCAAGAAATCAAAATCTTGTTTCGATTGTTTTTTGTGTAGAAAATGTTCAGGGTGTCCAAACAATCCGGATTTTTCGCATAGACTCGAATGAAACGAAGATGATGAAACGATCGAATGAAGCAACATAATGGAACGAAACCAATAAAAATTTTCCCATGGGAAAATTAAAAAAATTTTTAAATCTACTTCATTTTTTGGAGAAAATTCGAAAAATTTTCCCATGGGAAAAAAATTTCGTGTTCAATTTTAAATTTTCCTGAATATTGACACGAAAACCCTGAATTTGGTTCATTATGTCGTTTCATTCGTATCGTTTTATTTGATCGTTTCATTTATTTTCGTTCCATCTGTGTTCGTTTCATTCGTATTGTTTCAAACCTTTCGTTTTGATTCATTCGAGTCTATGCCGGATTTTTTCGATTTTTTTCAAAATTTTTAAATTTTCACCCATTTAGCAATATAGAGTTTCCTGTACGAGAAATTGATTGCGCGTATTGCCGAACCTTGAAAACGCTTCTTTGACCCTGAATTTTAGCCTATTTTTTATTCAATACACACCTCTGCTCGAACCAGGATCAGAGAGACGGTTTTCAAGGTTCGAAAATGAGTGAAATTGATTTCTCACAGAGAAAAATTTATGCAGAGTTATTTTGGTGAAAAATTAAAAAACTTAAAAAATTTTGAAAAAATTGTAAAAATTCGGTTTTTTTGGGGGCCACACTGAATAAGTGTGGAAGTAGAAAATTTATTTTTAAAAGTTTTGTGTTAACATACAAATACTCTTTCAAAATTCCCATTTATTTGAGTGGTTTGGACCATTTATAACAACTTCCATAAAAAATTTTTTCAAAAAAGTGCTATGAGTAAAAACGAAAAAATTCATGTTAAATTATAAGCAAAATTAAAAATCCACGTTTTATTGTAAGCTTGGCTCAGTGGTAGTGCTCCCGATTTCGAGTCCAATAGCACAAGGTTCGAATCCCACCTATGTCGAATTGATTTTGAAGCTGGTTTATTTGGTACTCATAGCACTTTTTTGAAAAAATTTTTGTGGAAGTTGTTAAACATGGTTCAAAACACTCAAATAAACCGCAATTTTAAAGGGATATTCCCGTGTTAAAAGACCAGTCTACTCGGAAAAAAGTTGCCATAATTTGTATATATTCGAAAAGTTTATGAAATATGGAGCATTTTTTATTTTTACGGCACCCTCTGAATCGTTGTAGTTTTTGAGATAATCGCGTGTGAAGTTTCATATGTGTATTACAACAAAAACATTTGTCTAGGTTTCAAATTCCTGATTCAACCAAAATTTATTTATTGACGAGAAAATAATTTGAATTTCTTGAGCAACTGCCGAATCATTGCTTGAATCAATGGAATTCGTTTATTGAAACGATTTATCCACGGTTATAAAATTTTGATGAATGAACGAATTTGTTTTAACTTTTGCGAATTTTTTTAACTTTGCAATTATCATAATTCATTGCACTTGATCACGACCAAAAATGTTTGTACTTTGAGAAATTTATTGTTACACCCTAATCAAATTAACAATTAAATTACAAAACAACTTCTAAAAAAAACTTGAACTCATCATTTTGGAGCTATTACACACTAGGGGGTCACTCACGTAAAAAAATTTCAAAATTTCTTTTCTGTAAATGACTCCTCTAGGGGTAAAAACATGTGGGGAATCCGAATTTAACATTTTCAAAGCGAAAAAACGCTTCCCTGATTCAAAGAGATCTTGTATATTGAAGCGAAAAGTCGCAAAAATTCGATTTTTGCTACTTTTCGCTTTAATATACAGACCTTCCTTGAATCAGGGAAGAGTTTTTTCGCTTCGAAAATGCCAAATTAAGTTTCCCCACATGTTTTTGCCTCTAGTGGGGTCATTTTCAAAAAAAATTTTTTGAAAATTTTTTCACGTGGGTGTCTCCCTTATTGTGTAGTAGCTCCATCATTTTCTTGAAGAAAACCATTAATAAGCTATAATAAAAAACTTTTCAAAAAAGCAACTAATATCCATAATGGACGCAACATGTTGATTTGTGGTTCCTATCACGAGACCGTTGATTTCGGTCAATCCTTTTCCTTTAAAGGCTATCCTTGGCGGTCGAAAATATTTTACACCTAATTAATTGGTGATATTCCATTTGCATCGCTGAGATTCGGCGTGGTTTCCAAAAAAGTGAAACTTCCAATGTCACAAATCTTAGTTCTTACAAAAGGAAGTATACTTTTTATAATAAAAACGATTTCCCGCATTAGTCTCACACACAAACAACAAAGGATACTTTTATGCTTCTATGTGGTTTTATAACAGAGAATTATTGGGGAAAATATACGGGGAAAAAATTTAACAAGTTTTTGGACATTTCTTGGATGCAAGAAAACATGAACAACAGGAAAATTTGCGCGAGAAAACCACGAGTAACTTGTTTTGGCAATTAAAAGGATTTTCATTATAGGTTGTTCCGCGAGAATAAGGCAAAAAAGTTAAGCTCATAGTGCAGTGGATAAGGAAGCCGTCCGAAAAAAAGTTACGCAGTGTTAGGCCGTCGATCCCGCTGGGTAAAAACCTTGGAGCTATAGGTTGTTTTTTGGGAAATCACGAAATTAGGATTTTGAAGAAAAAATTTTTTGAATAATTTTCAAAATGCTATTCCTCCGCCAAGTATTTACCATCACAACCCAGGTGCAAGTTTTCGTTGTAATAAATAAATTTCAAAAATCGGCAACTTCAAATGCAATTATCCCAAAAACTACAACGATTCAGAATTTACCGTAAAAACAAAAAATGCTCCATTTTCCATAAACTTTCCGAATATGTAAAAAATTGGAAACTTTTTTCCGACCAGACTAGTTATTTAAAAGCGAAAACAAAATTCGAAAAGCACGTGTTGGTATAAAAAATTGTCTAATCAAACCAACTATTATAAAAAAATAAAAAAATTGATCGTTTTTATCATAAAAAAGAAGTGCGTTTACTAGAGTACTAATCTTGTTAAAGAAAACAAATTGTTTTAATTAATTAGTGTGTAAAGTTGGTGTAAGATGACCCAAATTTTAGTTGGCTTAATTCAAAGATGAAAAAGGACCAGTCGATCGGAAAAAAGTCTTCTTTTTTTGATATCTTGTAGTTTCTTCCTAATGAAAGATTCGTTAAGTAATGTACACGTGCATACAGGTTGGTAGAAAAGTGCAAAAAAAGAAAATCTAACCGTAAAAAGTTATGAGCAAAACAAAAAAATTTTTAAACACGTTTGAATATTGAAACGAAGAGCTTGTACCAGGGATCAATAAGATTGTTTATTGAAACGATTTAATAAACCATTATAAAATTCAAAACCCTTGAACATTTAAAAGAGAATAAATACGACTCGGCGAAATGAACAAATGACACGAAAATTATTGAATTTGAAAAATGTTTTGAGTTATTGAAACGAAAACCATGAATCAGAGATTTCTTTTCAATAACCCAAAACATTTTTCAAATGCGACAATTTTCGTGTCATTTTATTCGTCTTACCGAGACATAAAAATGCTGTAACCTCCGTGTTGGGACATTAAAATTGAAAATTCGAGACATTTTCAATTTTGTTAATCGAACTAAAACCTTGAAAAAGTTAATAAGTTACGTAACTGACACTTTAAACTTTTAGTTAGACACAAAAGTAATTTTATAACAATTAGAAAACTAAGATTTGTAATCAAAAATTTTGATCAGAAACTAGATTTTGGGATCAGTACGTGTGAACAGAAACCAAATGTGTCTAAAAAATGTAAAACGTTGCATATGAATAGAACTTTATAGAATGAGCGGAAATAACGTGTTGTGATTTTGTATTGTAGTTTTTATCGCAATATTAGAAACATAGATGAGTTTAAAGGCCATTAAAAACATACAGGGAGCGGAGAAGTCCTGGCAAAGGATGTACGAAGTCTTGACATGGGATGCAAAAAGTCTTGTCCATGTGTGCAAAAAGTACTGACATAGAATGCAATAAGTCCTGACAAGTTTCCAATAAAAAATCTGTAACTTTATGAAGATTGTTGTAAATCCATTAAGAATAAAATTTTCCTATGTCAAGACTTATTGCATTTTATACCAGGACTTTTTGCATCCCATGTCAGAACTTCGTACCATAGGTGGACAAACAGGGGGAGTGGGGAGTTTGGTGCTGGGTTGGGTTCCTAATATCTTCAAAAATTTGCCTTGGTCCCCCTTATATTTTTTTGAAAATTTTAGTCAAAAGGAGACAAAAAAGAACTAACCAGGCCGCTCCGATGCCGGGTTGGTCTTATTTTTGGCCTTTTTGTCGGAATGTTTATTGGAAATGCTCATCAGATAACCCATATACTACTTAAAGTTTGATGCTCAAAGTTACACAAAGTGACATATCACCGTCCATAAACATGCTAATTTTTGGCGCGATAAAATTTTTTCTTAGTGACTATGGTGACAAATTTGTCTCTATTATCATCATGAACAAACTATTTGTGCTCAAAATTCGCACATTTATCGGTGACACAATTGTCACCTGTTTAGTTTTGAGTATCACTAATGCCACTTTTTTCAGTCTGAAACTTTTTGCTTTTGTTTTTTACACAGTATTTTTCTTTTCAACAAAAATTTTACGATTTGACAAAATTTTTACAATCTTGAACCCAAATTTTTGCACACATGTCTCTTTGTCGGCTCTAGCTTTGAGTTTGTGATCAATGACATCGAAAGAAGAAACACTTAATTTTTAAAGAAGCTTTGTAATTTTATGATTTATTACTTGACACTCCAGATATTTTATTGGTAAATATTTTTACTAAAACATGTTTTGGATTTATCTAAAAAGTGCATTTTTATATAGTCCGTTTCGGTAATAGGCTGAAAATTTTTGATATCTGTAAGGCAGTGGGTAATGAAGGCGCCTGTTCGATCTGGTAAGTTAAAGAGGGAGGGCCGATTGAGGTGTGTTATCGCAAAAATTTTTTCAAAATCTTTTCGACAAACATAAAAATGTTCGAAACGATGGAAAAAAATACTGTTTTCGAGGAAGAATCGAAAACAATTTTTAGGTGTTTTTTATTGGTTGGAACTTGCTGTAAAAAAGGCCAAAAAACACCTAAAAAATTTTTTTCGATAACTAGCCTCAATCGGCCCTCCTTTAAACAAAAAATAGGTCACGGCGCACTAAAGAGGAAAGAAGTGCAGGCCAGGAAAAAATGCGGGGCTGCGGGCGAAATGAGTCTCACCCACGAAAATTTCCAGGCGAGGCTCATTTTGGTTTGCGGGCGACCCTCTCCACGAAATTTAACGGGAGGGTTGTACACGTGTGACACTATGATCTTCCATTTTTCATCTTGGCACGTAAACGACTATACTAAGAAAAGAATATTATATATTTTCTCTTACATGATTTTGAGAATGTTGTAATTTGACTAAAATCTCAAGCTTTTTTCAAACCCAAAAATTTCCCACCAATTTTTGACGTTATCTAGATTTAATTTTAAAAGGCTTTATGATAAATTGCATATTGCTTTTAGCGCCTTGTCATTTTTCAGTCCATTTTTGTTTGAGTATATTTTTCACCTAGCCTAATGTCTATTTCTTCCTCATATCCATATCACACTTTACCACTT
>JAQGBS010000418.1:0-22150 GCA_034698545.1 Acrobeloides obliquus
TTTTCTGCATGTTCTATGATCAAAGGGTCCAGTTCATTCCTTCCAAATCCAAAATTTTTTAGTGTGCTTAAAGCAAACCGCCTTTGATTTTTATAGATCTCGTTCTCATCAAACATTAACCCATAATTTCCTTTGAATAGAAGATCCATTATAGCACTATGTGGTCTACCGGCGAATGTCTAAATTAAAAAATATGTTTTTGGTATGGTTTTGTACTTCGCCAGGTTTTCCAAAAGTAATATCCATAAGTTCACCATCAGCTAATACCACTAATGGATCTGGTATCCAAAT
This sequence comes from Acrobeloides obliquus, assembly GCA_034698545.1. Taxonomy (NCBI): domain Eukaryota; kingdom Metazoa; phylum Nematoda; class Chromadorea; order Rhabditida; family Cephalobidae; genus Acrobeloides; species Acrobeloides obliquus. The sequence goes on from JAQGBS010000418.1 coordinate 292, forward strand.
TGTGAAAATTTTTCCATATTCATTTCTCCATGAATTTAAGGTCTTTTCTGGATTTTTTGAATCAATCTGATAAATATTTCCGATGAGCGGCCATGGCCAGGGTCCTAAAAAATTTTTAAATAAATAAAAATCATTTTTTTATTTTTGATTAAAACAGTTCAACAAAAAAATGTTGACAAAATTTTTTGAATAACTAACCTGGTGGGAACTTCCTTCGTTTTCGCTCATTGTTAATGAAAATATAAACAATTAGTAAGAGAATAACTGGAAGCCATATCATTTTGTCAAAGAAAGAAGAAAGTGTAAACTATATGGGAAGAAGTACATTAAAGTGCTGATTAAGATCATAAAATTTTATCAAGATCATTTGTTAAAAATTTTTTTGTTTGAAAAATTTTTGGATGAAAATATACAAAATATCGATAATGTGAGAAAGGGCGAAAGTTGGGAAAAAATTATTTTATCTTTCTAAACTTTCGCGAGAAAAAAAAAATAATAAGAGTGCATGAGGTCGAGTGCTCGATGAACTTCATGTCATGCCACTTAGTTGTTTAAGCGGACTTGTGTATACAGTGCAAAAAGAATGCTAATTATCTTAGTAACTTTTTTAATTATTTTAGTAATTTTTTATAAACTTGAAAAAAATAATGACGGGACATAGTAAAATAGTGTAACAGAAAAAGTCACTAAAATAAGTGAAAAAGTTGCTAAAATAAAAGAAAAAAGGGTACTTATTCATTATCCCCCAACCTGAAAAAAGCTTAGACTTTGATTTATGATTAGGCTTAGGCCTGGGTTTCGGCTTAGCCTTAAAGCTTATGCTAAGTCTAAGAACTAAGGCCTAAGCCTAAAGCCTAAAGCCTAAGCCTAAGGTCTAAGCCTAAAGCCTAAGGCCTAAGCCTAAGGTCTAAGCCTAAAGCCTAAGGCCTAAGCCTAAGGTCTAAGCCTAAAGCCTAAGCCTAAAGCCTAAGGCCTAAGTCTAATCATAAACCAAAGTCTAAGCCTTTTTTCAGCCTAGAAGGATAGTGCATAAGTATCGAAAAAAGTTACTAAAATAAATTACTAAAATAATAATGTTTCGTGCAAAAAAGTCTGTAATGTCCTGTCGGCATGAAAAAGGACGATATGGAAAAGCGAGGCTAATAAAAAAATGTTTTGGATACAAAAGTTGATAATCAAAAAATGAGGCAAAAACAAAATGACGCATCGGAAATCGAACCCTCGACCTTCTGGCTGCTAGTCTAACGCGCTAACCACTACACCATTACCACATGATGTAGTGGTAAGGTGAAGAAAATCGATCACATGGTGTAGTGGTTAGCGCGTTAGACTAGCAGCCAAAAGGTCGAGGGTTCGATTTTCGATGCGTCATTTTGTTTTTGCCTCATTTTTTGACTATCAACTTCAAAGTCAAATATCTCGGCACTGTTAAATAATTTTAATATACGGTTTTTTGCATGTGTTAGAGGGACTAAAGCTCTGCATTTTCATATAAAAAAATTAAATTTCTAACATTTTGTTAAGATGAAGAAAATCGATTTTGAAAACTTCAAAGTAATTTTTGACAATGCTAGGATCAACGATTTTGAAAATTTTTATTAACATTTATTCGGCCATTGTTCAGCTACAATTTAAAAAAGACCGCATAGAAATTTGTTAGAGGGGGTGCAAGAACGACTAAAAACATTGATGTTGCAGACCAAAATGAACGCTCTGTACATTAAGCTACATTTTTAGGGGTGCAAATCAGGCTTTGGATGAGTTAATGGCTTTTCACCTGGCCCAACTCACTACCTCTTGCGTTTCATGTTTGCGTAAAAGATCCACTTCTTGTCCCCTGTAATTAGGGAAGAATGATTTCCTGTTATATCTTTTTATGCACTTTTACATGTGATCAACTCTTTAAAAATAGACTGGTTTTTTAAACACTTTATTAATTTCAGTTATACAGATAAACTCATTTAACACTGCCCACATAAATTACAAGTCTTTCCACAATATTGACATCTTTGTGTCATCGAATAAAATGTATCGCTACAGAAACCATTCGAGCTCCATGTGGCGCAACTTGTGCTATTATCAGAACAAGTTATTGCGGTGGTAGTCGTAGTAATTGTAGCAGCAGTAGTTGTTGTAGCTGATGCTGCGCATAAACCACATGTTTTTGCACAATAAGATTGTTTTTCAGCAGTGGTGTAAAAAGTTGAGCTGCAGAAACCATTTGAGGCCCAAATAGCGCAGCTAAAATTGATGGATATATGGTCCGTATTACTTGTCAGTTGGATTGGTTGTCTCTTACATAATCGGATAATTGATAAAAATGTTGGGATGGGGGAGGGAGTAGTATACCTGGACAGGAGGTCCAGTAATTGACCCCGCTCAAAAGATGCAAGTTTGCTCCTTTACTCCCATCCCCAGCAAAAATCTTGGTTATTTTCGTTAACTCCATGTGTCCATTTTTTTAATAAAAAATGGAATTTTTACCAAAAATCATCAAAAATGAATATTTTTGCGACCTTTTTGGTCATTAATTGGGGAGAGGAGAGAAGGGATTTCGAAGTTGCCCCATTTAACCCTCCCCGCAAATTGTTAGAAAATATGAACCCTTCTGACCAGGTAAGTTTGTCTGTTACCGTACCTTGAGTTATTGTCCGTACAAGAACTGCCACAATAACCACAAGTTTTATTACAGTATTGTTGCTTTTCAGCTGTGGTATAAAAAGTTGAATTACAAAACCCATTTGAGGCCCATATGGTGCAGCTAAAAAGCACATTGTCTATTATCAACAACTTTTCTTACGTAGTGTTGCTATCAGCACAAGTGCCGGCTGATCCGCCCGCCGTTGTTGTTGTCGCCCCAGCCACCGTAGTTGTTGTCCCTCCAGCAGTAGTAGTTGTTGTAGTTGAAGTTGTAGTGGTCGGATTTGTACAACACTCAGAGTTAAAACAAGTTTGTGTTGGCGATTGACACGTTCCAGTAAAACATGCTAAAAAAGTTCATACTAGTAAGTTGTCAAACTATATCTTACGTAGTCCAGCATCGGTATACCCCGCGGGGCATTGCCCATAAGCACTATAGAGAAGAGCTAAAAGGACAATAAGTGCTCGAAACATATCTCAGCTATCAAATTTAATGAATTAACTAGTATAAAAAATCCTAGCCAAATGTCAGTTATATTCTTTTATGACAAACAAGGAAGATAAACAAAAATCTGAAATGTGCCGGATCTATTTGTCATAAAGTCGAAAAATTCGTTTTTTGCATTCATTTTAGTTGAGACTGAACTATGTTCTGTTGCCATTCTTTGGTGAATAGATCAAATCCGCCAAGTAAGCTTTGCACAGCTGTTTTTATATGCAAATTTTAATTTTGATCATTTCAAAGAAAATGAAATTCCATTTTTGATTGTTCATTAGAGAGGAATTTGAAATATATATAAAATTAAAAAATTGACACCTAAAAAATGTCGTCAGGCCAAAATGGGAGGAGGTGGTATAGGGGCAACTTTCGAAAAAATGCAGGGAATGCATTTCTGCACCCCTTGTCATGCTTGAACGTGACAGTTCTTGTCACTGGCCAGAACTATGCGAATTTTGAGCGCGATAATATTTTGTTCATTATGGCAGAGAAAACAAATTTCTCACCATTTTCACTATGAACTATTTATGCTCATGCTCAAAATTCGCATATTTATGGTCGTTTACCAAGATTCGCACTTTTTGTAACTTATGCATACTTACATATGTTAGTTTGTTAAAGGTTTTCTAGTCAGTAATTATGAAGACTAGCGCGCCTAAACCTAAATGGAACGCGCTTCGCGAGTCATTTATAGTAACTTTTCATATGGACTGCCCAATCCATATGTTTTGTATCGCTATGGTAATAACATCTCAGCCTCATTAAGTTGCAGACCGTTTTCGAACTCTACGCGATCTTAGATTCCTGCAACTTTCTAAAACTATAGCCCTGATGCACGCTTCGCACATCGATATCATATTACAGTTGCTGACTTCACAGATGTCGATGTTAAAAACGTCTATACCGACGTTACAGACGTCAACGTCTCGACATCTGTAGTTTCATAGCTTTGCAAAAAATTTATTTCAAGTGTTTCGTAAATTTATGAATGACTTGAACTCGCAAAAACAAACATCTTGTTTCCTTACACTGTTTTGCCCAATGAGATATGGAGGATTATGGTGAATGTTTCGGAAGTTGTGGTTTTTATTTTTGTTTCTGATATTTTAAAGCGTGTTTATTCAAGGTTTCAGATTTTTTTGAACTCAAGGAAAAAAGTTGGATTTTTGGGGCGTACGTTTTTCTGAGGTTTTCGGATAATGATTTTGGAGATTGCGGTTTTTTTCTGAGGTTTTCGGTTTGCTAAACACGCTCTAAACTCATTTTGTTTCTGATGAGTTTAGAGCGTGTTTAGCGAAGATTTCTTTTTTGAGCTCAAGAAAAAGTTAGTTTTTTGAGATTGAGGTTTTTGGTTAATGGTTTTGGAAGTAAAAAGGAATGGGACTGAAACGAGGAAAGGGAAAAGAGAGGGAAAAAATGGAAAGAAGGAAGAGGAGGAGGGAAGAATGGGACGGGGAGGAAGGTGAGGGATGGAGGAGAGGAGGGATTAGGCGAGAGAGAAAGAGGGGTAGGGAAGGGAAGAGGAAATGAAGGAAGAGAGGAAGGGATGGATAGGGTGAGAAGAGTGATGGAGAAAGAGAGGGGGGATAGTAGAAAGAGAGGAGTGATAGGGGATGTGGCGGTGAGAAATGTGACCGGGGAGAGTAGAATAAGAGAAGAAGAGACGGAAAGAGAAAAAGAGGAATAGAGGGATTGGGCGGGAGAGGGAGGAGAGAAGGAGGGGCAAAGATAGGGGAGAAATGGATAGTGATAGAGGAGAGGAGTGATGTAACGGAAGAGGAATATGACTGGGGAGGGTAGTATGAGGGAAGAAGAGACAGAGAGAAGGGGAATGGAGAGGAGGAAAAGAGTCATGGGCAGGAAAGGGAGGGAAGAAAGATGTTTTTTAAAGAAATACTTTATTTAAAAATACTTTATTAATTTCAGTTATACAGATAAACCCATTTAACACTTCCCACATAAATTACAAGTCTTTCCACAATATTGACATCTTTGTGTCACTGTATAAAATGTACTGGCACAGAAACCATTCGAGCTCCATGTGGCGCAACTTGTGCTAGTATCGGAACAAGTTATTGCGGTGGTAGTCGTAGTAATTGTAGCAGCAGTAGTTGTTGTAGCTGATGCTGCGCATAAACCACATGTTTTTGCACAATAAGATTGTTTTTGAGCAGTGGAGTAAAAAGTTGAGCTGCAGAAACCATTTGAGGCCCAAGATGTGCAGCTAAAATTGATGGATATATGGTCCGTATTAATTGTTACTTGAATTGGTTGTCTTTTACATAATCGGGTAATTGATGAAAATGTTGGGGGAGGGAGTAGTATACCTAGACAGGGGGTCCGGTATGGACTCCGCTTTAAATGATGCAAGTTTGCTCCTTTACCTCCCCCTCAAACAAAAATTTTAGTGACCTTTTATTGTCGTCAACTCCATGTTTTTCATTTTTTTCAATAAAAAAATGGAAATTTTCATCAAAAATGGGTATTTTTGATCATTAACTAAAGGGGGGATTTCGAAGTTGCCCCATTTACCCCTCCTCCGAAAATTTGTGGAAAATATGAACCCCTTCTGATCAGGTATGGAAGGGAGACAAGTCTTTTTGCTACCTACCTTGTGCTATTGTCCGTACAAGAACCCCCGCAATAACCACAAGTTTTGCTACAGTATTGTTGCTTTTGAGCTGTGGTATAAAAAGTTGCATTACAAAATCCATTTGAGGCCCATGTGGTGCAGCTAAAAAGCACATTTCCTATTATCAACAACTTTTCTTACCTAGTGCTGTTATCAGCACAAGTGCCGGCTGATCCACCCGCTGTTGTTGTTGTCCCTCCAGCAGCAGTAGTTGTTGTCCCAGCAACAGTTGTTGTGGTTGTAGTGATCGGATTGGTACAACACTCAGAGTTAAAACAAGTTTGTGTGGTTGATGATGGACAATCTGTTGGAGATCCAGTAAAGCATGCTAAAAAAAAGTTCATACTTGTAAGTTGTCAAATCATATCTTACGTAGTCCAGCATCGGTATACCCCGCGGGGCATTGCCCATAGGCACTGTAGAGAAGAGCTAAAAGGACAAAAAGTGCTCGAAACATATATCAGCTAGCAAATTTAATGATCTAACTATCAAAAATCCTAGTCAAATGTCAGTTATATGAAGAACAAGGAAGGCAAACAAACATCTGGAATGGGCTGGATCTATTGTCGTCAAGCTGGAAGAATTGTTTGGATACATGTTATTTGAGGTTGAAATGTGTTCTTTTGCCATTCTTTGGTGAATAGATAAAATCCAAGAAGCTTTATACAGCTGTTTTCATATGTAATGCTAATTTGATCATTTCAAGAAAAATGAAATTCAATTTTTATTGTTCACATAGAGAGGAATTTGAAATTAAAAAAATGATTAAAATTGCTTAATAATAGAAAATTTTCATTAGAAGCTATGTTCAAGTATCCTGCATCCTACCTTTGACGGACACAGAAACCGGTTTTTACATTTATCCCCCCAATTAAAATGGGTAGGGTAGATCTTCAAAAAATTGGGGGGGGGGGGGGTAGATCAATATTTTTATGAAAATCTTTTTATGAAAACCCAAAACAAATCTAGAAAGCAAACATGTCATTAGCCGATATTTATCACGCATATTTTTAGTTATTGATGACCCTCTTTTCATAAATTATGTATAAAATATTTCTTGGCATTAATCATTTCTGCTTCTTACTTACTACATATTTTCTTACATGTTACCAAAAAATTTTTATACTTCATAATTTTTCATCTTAAGAAGAAAATTTTGTAGTCACTAATGGAGTTTCTTTTACTGGACGTTCTTAAGTATATCCGGTTGTTTTATCTATCTTGTTAGTCGTCGAATACTTTGGTTGCGTATACAAGTTATTTCATCTATTAAATTTTTGAAGTTTAAAATTTGTTGGTGCTATTGTCCCTGTATTGGGATTTTCGCAAGTCAAAATTCCAAATAAAATCTACAAATTAAATATGGAATCCGAGTGAGTCTTAGTTTATAAACAGGTAATAAAAGATGGGATTTGGGTGTAAAATTTTTATAAATACAATAACGAGAAAAAGTTTGGAAACCTCTTACAATAAACATTTCGAACTTGGTTTTTCCTTTTTGATGAATGATACCAAAAAATGTTCGTTACGATGCGTAGATGAATGCACGATAAATATTTTTCCATCTCGAAATGTCTGTAGTGCTAAAAATGGGTTTGAAGTTCAATTTTTGTCGATTTTCTACTTAGGCAAAATTGTTGGATGACCACCAAAGGTACGAGTAGTTAGTGGATAATGTGTTGGAAGTTTACTTTTTTGTCATGGGTTCGATCCCCTTCGGAGTAATTTCTTTTTGCATCATCCAAAATCAATGAAAATTTTTACATGGGCGTATTTTTATGCGAGATATTATTCTTTTCATAAATTGTTTGTCTCATTTAGCTATAAAAAATTGCTACAATGTTTATTTTATGACAATGTAAAAAATTTATGCAAAAATCAATTCTAAAATTCTAAAAAGTTTGTGTATTATAACGAAGAGCTTGTAACAAATCCAAAATTTCAAACGCAACTATTTCGAAAACTACAACGATTTAGAATATGCCGTAAAAACAAAAGTTGCTCCATTTTTTATGAACTTTACGAATCTCAACAAAAATGGCAACTTTTTTCCCATTGGACTGGTCCTTTAATAGATCTAGATTAACTATTTTAGCCTAAGTGCTGACCAAGAAGCCGAGCTCCGCGAGCAAAAAGAAGCCATATCAAAATTAATGGCAAAAAAATCTTTGAACAGAAATCGAAGTCCAGTGAAAGAAAAATATGCTAACCTTAGAAATGGTAGGTACTTATACATGTTTTTACCCCTAGAGGGGTCATTTCTAGAAAAAATTTTGGAAAGTTTTTTATATAGGTGGCCCCCTCCCTATTGCGTAGTAGCTCGTAAATTGTCAACTTGAAAAATGACCCCTAATCCCTATATTACACTTTTTACCATAGATATAACTCCAAAACATAGCCAAAAAACTCTCCACTTCTAATGATACATTAGCCTAATCTCATCTCGAAAGCCTAGATTTCCGGTTTTAAGGTAGCACTAACAATCTGTTCGACGTCAGCAATGGTAATCAAGAGAAGAATCGCACCAACGGTGGTGACGCTTATGGGGAAATCCAGAAACCGGAAGACGATCTTCAATCTTCAGCAACGGATGAAAGTGGCAGTATTGAATCCATCCCTGGTAGGGTTCACTTTTAATGCCCGTTTCACTCGAAAGTCTACAAAGCAGTGCCTGATAGTCAATTTGGAACTATTTCGATTTAGCTACCTCACTTTAACGTCTCAAATCGAAAATTTTGATTTCTCAAAACTATTCCAAAAATGACTCCATAAGGGTAGTTTTACGCGGGGAATCAATTGTACGCATTCCCGAAGTGTAAAAATGCTTTCCTGATTCAGGAAAAAGAGTGTGTGTTGAAGCGAAAATGAATTAAGATTCCGTCCCTGAATCAATAGGAAGCATTTTCACGCTTCAGGAATGCACAAAATTTTATCAGGGAGATGTATGTTGACAGAATTTGAGGGAGGATGTAGTATAGTTCGTTTCAGCAATCGAGCAAAAAGTTTGATACGCATAGTCAAATGGTTCAAGGCGCCGTTCATCCAATTTGGCAAGTTAAGCAATGTTGGGGCCGCCAGGTTCTATCCCACAAGGGCAAAAATTGTTAATTTTCAATAAACCTTTTTCCCCAAAAAATGAAGCAAACATTTTTTGCAAAAAAGATTGTTTGAAAATCAAAATTTTTGCCCTCGTGGGATTGAAGCTGGCATCCCAACTTTGCTTAACTTGCCAGATCGGACGAGCTGCGCCTTGGACCACTTGACTATCCTGTGTCAAACTTTTGTTTGCCTCATTTAATAAGTAGTATATTTAGACGATTTTTTGGTACTTGGGGTTTTCTATGCGGTGAACACGAATTTGAAATTATTTTTTGTTGAAAAATTTTTATGGGTTTCAGCAAATTCAGTTCTCAGCCCTGGCCAATACTTGAGAATTGAACCTGCACTGTTTTTTGGAACTCGAGAAAATTTTCTACTTGACTATTGAGCCCCTCATTATAGAATTTCCCAGTGAAATGGATTTTATTTCTAATAAAATTTTTTAGTATCATTAGAGTCCATCCAAAAACCCGAGATCATGACCCATGATATCTCATCAGAAATCGACATGGCCCAAGTCGAAAGTGCCGATGCTACATCAGCATCCGAGCCCGATGACAATGAAGATCTATTGGATGTGTCTGATACAGATGGCATAAAATGTCGAAATCCAACACCGGCACTCGAAGGAGAGCTGAATATAATCGACTCGGTTTTAAAACAAAATAATGCGGAAGCTATGCAAGCTATGGAAGAGGCGATACAGGAGAATGAGATCGGAGAAACGAATATTGATGAAAAAAAGATTTTCAACGCTAGTTTGATTTCTAGTGATCAAGAAAGTTTTGAGACGGTCAAGGTTGTGGAGGATGTAAGTAAAAATTTGAATTAAAAAGTCCAAATTTTTAAAAATTGAAAAAAGGACCAAATTTTTCAACATGGAAAATTCAAAAAAAAATTGGCTACAGCCGAGACTCGACCCTTGACATTTAAATTTAAACATAAAAAGTAGTAATTTACCACTTAACTATGATATTTAACACTTTTTTATTTTAGAACTTTTCTACAGGAATCCATGATATCAAGGTAACATTTACCATACATTCAGACAGTAATATTGGTCCAAATTTTGTAGGGGGAAGCTTTGGACTTTTTTTTAAATTTTCATTTTTCTTCTCATAAATTAAACAACTTTCAGGTTGGAGGGAAGGTTCCCCATGTTCTCCATAATTACGTTCTCCATAATCACTGCATATACCTTAATCCTAACCCCATTTCTAGCAAACCGATGATTTCACGAACAAACCAACCTTCCATTCCGAAGATCCACAAACCCCGGATGTTGAAACACCGGCTCAACTCAATAACAGAAATCAGATTTATACCCTACCCAGTGTTTTAGGCTATCAAGCAGAAAACAAGAAGAGTTCAAATATGCTCAAGCAAAAGAGCGATCTCTCGGAAAGTGAGGATGAAGAAGAGATCTTCAAAAAGCATTGCAAGTGTGATGTGATTAAGAAGGATCCGAAGATGAAGACTAAAGTATGTAATATAATTTGATTTTTTGAAATAATTGTAATATTGATGACTAGTAATCAAAGTTAAACTATGTAGTTGAAGAAAATGAGGGCAAAAATGATGGGATAAGCAAAAATTACCATATGTTTGATAATGATCGAAAATAGCATGCAAGAGAGAGAGAGAGAGAGAAAAGCTGTGAACTCAACTTTTTTTCATTTCTGAGAGATAAAGATTAAGCCTAAGCTAAGCTTAAATCTAAACCTGAGCCAAGCTTAAACCTAAGTTTAAGCCTAAGCCCAAGCTTAAGTCTAAGCCTGAGCCTAAGTCTAAGCTCAAGCTCAAGCCTAAGTTTAAGCTCAAGTCTAAGCCTAAGCTTAAGTCTAAGCCCAAGCCGAGCCCAAGCTTAAGCCTAGGCAAGCTTAGCCTAAGCTTAAGTCTAAGCCTAAACCCATGCCTAAACCTAAGCCTAAGTCTAAGCTCAAGAATAAGCTTAAGCTCAAGCCTAAGTTTAAGCCCGAGTCTAAGCTTAATCTAAGCCCAAGTCGAGCCCAAGCTTAAGCCTAAGCTTAAGTCTAAGCCTACGCCTAAATCCAAGCCTAAGCTTATGTCTAAGCCTGAGATTAAACCTAAGCCTAAATCCAAGCCTAAGCTTAAACCCAAGCCTAAGCTCAAGCTTAAGTCTAAGCTTGGGTCTAAGCCTAAGCCCTTTACTTTTCAATACTTTACTTTATCGACATTTCTTTTTTAACATTTGATAAGTAATATATATATAATAAAAAATATAAATATAATATTCTAAAAACCAAGGTTAATCCTAATTCCCAACAAGAGGAATAATATCCGGTCTCCAGTTGTCTTCTATCCACTTCAAATCATCCAAAACCTTGTTTTTTTCTTCATGACATATTTTAATACACATTAGAAAATGAGCATACGATTGCGGTTTACAAAGTTTTGTACCGGGTTCTGCCAGCCAGTGAAACTGTAAAAAAGTTTAAAATAAGAAATTGTAACTGAACATTAGGATTCGTTGTAAAATTCAATTTTTTAAACATTAAAAAAAATATAAATTACAAAATTTATACCCAAAATTGACACTATAATCTTCTTTTTTGATACAAAAGATTGTCTTTTAACAAAATTGGGTTTCTTTTTTCAAAATTCAAAAGTTCTGTTGTTGGAAGCAAAAATCCTGATTTTCAGGGAAACTTAAATTTTACCTTCAATTCACTAGAAATTGGTGCGTTTTTATCCAACTCTCGATGACTTCGTAGTATCCCCTCTTTATAAGGAAACCATATATGTCTCTCATAAATTTTTGGACGATTCGGATCAGGATCAGCTGTATAGTTTGGATCCAAATGGCATGATAATAAAGCTGTTTCTTGTCCCACACCTAAAATTTATGGAGTCATGGTGGTTGACTAGTACAATGCTATACCCGAATACATATAGCTCAACATTGTCCCACGTTGGCCTTGTGGTCTATAAGACATTTCTGTTAGATAGTAATTGTCGGTGTTCTTTTGGAGCTAAAAATATTATTTTTTATTTTTGCTATACTTCGTTCACCAGACAACGCTAAAAAGGTTGGGTACGGTTGATTGTTGATTGCAAGACCGTCCGATCTGGCAAGTTAAGCAACGTTGGGCTCGTGAGTTCGATCCCACTCGGATTCAATTTTTTTTGCATTGTCCAAAATTGATAAAAAAATTTCTATGGGTATTTTTTTCGAGGAACACGAATCCGCAATTATTTTTAAATGAAAAATTTTATAAAAATAGAAATTTAAATTTTTATCAGTTTTATGTGTTTTTTAGCGTTGCCTGGGAAACGAAGTATAGAGTGCGTCAAAAGTTCGTGTGCACTTTGTCGATTTCGGTCGCCGTATCTCGATTATTTTAGCGTTTCTAGTGCTGATTTTTTATACTCAGGAGATTTTTCCACATGGAGAATACGATACCGAATCTATTTTTCAATTTTGATCTAAGGGGTACCCCTAATTTGCTGTAAAATTTCAAGTGCACACGAACTGTTGACTCACCCTGTATATGCTAAGTAAATTTTTAATCAAACCTGAAACCCTTGTACAGTGAATAAATGTGGATATGGAGGCTTGTAAATTTGTATGATCTTTTCAACAAATTTGTCCATGTTTGGAAAACTTTCCGTACAATCTTCGAACCTATCCCCTAGAACGGGGTATGGCTCACTATTTTTTAGGGCATTTACTTTACCCTTTTCTGGAAAGTAGGTGATTTGCAGAGGTTTCCAAGTGCCATCTTGTAAGAGGCAAACTGCGGAATTGAATTCTAAGCCATAGACGTATTCCTCTACTAGGTAGACCTAAAACCACGGCGTTCGAAAATGAAAAAAAAGTTCCTTGTGAAAAATTTTTTTAAACGACTCAGCACGCCAAGGCAAGTTCATTCCCGAGAGAGAAAGCGTAAGCCTAAGACTAAGCCAAATCAAAATTTTCAAAAGTTCATATTTTTCTGAGCATTTTTAAAAAGCGGCCTGCAGGCGGCGGGGATCACCATTCCCTAAATTTTGTTGGGTGATAAAATCTACAGAATGGTACCACTATCTAGAGAAGAGAACCCGTAGCTACTACAAAATAGGGCGGGACACCCAAGTGAAAAAATTTAAAATTTTTTCTGCAAGTGACCCCTCTAGGGGTAAAAAATGCGGGGAATCTGAATTTGACATTATCGAAGCGAAAAAACTTTTTCATGATTCAGGGAAGGCCTGTGTATTGATGCGAAAAATCGCATTTTTGCGACTTTTTGCTTAAATACATAAGCCTTCACTGGATCAGGGAAACTTCTTTCACTTTGAAATTCGGATTTCCCGCATTTTACCTCTAGAGGGGTCATTTTCAGAAAAAATTTTGAAAATTTTTCACGTGGGTGGCCCCTCTTATTGTGTAGTAGCTTCAAGCACCCTTAAAAGATTTAAATTGGATGTTTAGCTTATTCTTTACTGCATTTTTAGAAGTTGAAATCATATCGTGAATCCATTTTTTGAGCTCATTTTCATGTTCAATTTTTTCACTTCCACCACAACCCACTCCATGCACCGGTTTACAAAACATTGGAAATTTTCCTATCCTTGTTTTGATCTTCTCAATTTCTTGTTCCAGGTCTTGTACTTGCTCAAAATTCACTATGGCGAATTTAGCAGATGGGATCCCTTCCTTTTCTGCTATTTGCTTGATCAATGCTTTGTTTCTTAATGGTTCGAGGTCTTCATATGATGGACCTAAAGTTTTTTAAATCAAGGAGAAATTTATAGATCGTAAAGTGTCTTAGACACCAAAATAGAGATATGACAAAAATTTTCGTGGAATTTGGACAACTTTAAATCCGAAGCGGGATTCGAACCCTAACTATAAACTGCAAATCTGTTCTTTAGCCACTCGGTCATGGGCTCAGGATTGAAAACCCATGTTATGGTATATGTTCTACTCGTTTCGGCAATTTGAGTCGAACGGCATACTCGTTTTTAAAAATTTCGAATTTCTTCCAATTTTAATGCACAAAAAACTGTCGTTTATCCACTACACCATGTGTTCAATGTTTTTCTTACAATGTAAATGTTTTTTTAGCTGAAAAATGAGTTAAATTTACTACACCTGGGATGCTGTATTTCTTTCGGAGTATACATATAGTAGTCATGATATGTTCTTCACTTTCGATGAGGCGAATTTTTTGGGTTGGTATTAAAGTGATAGCGAGTGAAAGAAACGAATCCAATTCCGGCAGACCGATCTCTTTGAGGTCTGAATATAAGTCTTCAAAACCAGTATAATCAGCCTGAAAATGGTCATTTGGTGTTTCGAAAGTTGAAATTTCTAAACTTTTTTATGTTTTTGAGGATTTCTCCGGAAATATACAGCCAACCCTGATAGTTTTCGTGTCGTTAGAAAGTTAGATTTCATAGCAATTGAATGACACGAAAATCATGGCATAACTCTTTCTGGTTTAGGAGTTATTGTCTAATTATTAAAAATGTCGAAAAAATTGTCATTTTTTACAAATTATGCAATAACTCCTCAACCAAAAGACTAAGCCTATACCTAAGCCTAAGCATATGCCTATGCCTATGCCTAAGCCTTAGCCTAAACCTTAGCCTATGCCTAAGTCTTTTATCATCTTACAAATTTTTCAAAAAATTGTTGATTTATGGCATGATTCTGGTTTCCTTCAATTGCTAAAAAGCTTTCTAATGACACCTATCAGGATTGGCGTTGTATTTCGGGAGAAATCCTCAAAAACAGAAAAAACGTTTTGAAATATAAACTTTCGAAACATCAAATGACCCTGAAAATAAGCTATAATTTGTTTCCATTCGGTATCTGTCCAGGATCTACACAGCCGGAAAAATATTTTCGAAAAATCAACAAAAAATAACTTTTTTATACCAACTGGTCTCTCAATACTTTATTTAGTACCTGATACCAAAAAATTTCATCAAAATTCTTTTCAAAATCTTTTGGCATCTGTTCTCTTTTCTGCTCTGCAAAAAATCCAATTAACGCCGCATTTTCTGGTTTATAAAAATTTTCCAAATTGGAATATAATGATTGTTTCCATTTGACGAAAATTACCACTACTTTCTTGCTTTTTCCTATATTTTCTAAATGTAATTGTTGAGCTTCCGCGATTTCGTATGGCTAAATTTTTTAATTAAAAATATCATACAGGGGTCGATGTTTGTACTTGACAAGTGATAAGTAACAAGATACACAAATAAAGGGAAAACCCGATAAGTTAGCACATGAAAAGTGACAACTTCACTAAAAACACCGACAAGTTTATCACTTATCACTTGTCGAAAAAATTGACTAACAAGGAACCTTCAAGGTCTGAAAAACTCAGATTTTTCGAGACCTAGCTCAAAAGTTAGGAAAAACGAATATAAGTCTTTTAATTGATTGAAGATAACTTTTTTGAGCTTTGTTTTTTGAGTAAAATCTGAGTTTGTGTTTTGCTTATAAGAGCCTTGAAGGTCCCTTGTAAGCAAAAGAGGTTAGTCAGCTTTTTTTGACAAGTGATAAGTGACAAACTTGTCGGTTTTTTAGCGAACTTGTCATTTTTCACTAACCAGCTTGTCGGTATTTTCCCTTTATTTTTGTAACTTGTCGCTTATCACTTGACATTAATCACCTGTCAAATACAACAATCAACCCCAGAGTGTCCGAAAAGTAGCAATTATTGGATAATTTTTTCAAACATTTCAACTTTTTTAATTTTTCAAATTTTTTAAAACTAATATAACCATATAAGAAGTTTTCTATGAAAAAAATTGATATTGCCGGTGATTGAAAAAGCTTCCCTGACTCTGTATTAGCCAATTTTTGCTTTAATAAAATATATCTTCCTCGAACCAGGATCATGAAAGCGTTTTCAAGTACCGACTCTTTTGCCTATTATTATTTTCCATAAAAAATTTTATCCCAAATCTAAAAATGGCATAAACAATGTTAAACTTGTTTTATGTTTGAGTCATTTTTCTGATTTGGAAAAAAATTTAAGAAAAAAATGATAGGCGAAAATTCTCGAGGTTGAAATTAGATAAAAAATTTTCTTCGAAATCAATTGCTTTACTCAGCGGGATCAAACATGGCTGTCTCGTTGCTTAATTTGCCAGATCGGACGGTTGCCTTCTCTATCCACTGCACCTTTTACCCCAACTTTTTTTACTCTAGGATTAAAATCGGCTATAAAAATATTACCTTCATAATTTGCCTTGTAATATGAAGTTTTTGTCTAACAATAGAGGGAAATAAAAAGAATAAGAAAGCAGAATAAAAGATCAAATTCACGTCATGGAGATTTTTTCCTGATAAGAATCTGTATTTATTGGGTTGATCGAAAAAAGTCTGCGACTTTTTTTACATGATTTTTCAAAAAAAGACCTATGTAGGGGAGAATTAGTGTGAGGAATCGATTGCGCGCATTCCCGAGGCGTAAAAATGCTTTTCTGACCCTGATTCAGGGAAAACGGTGTATTTATTGAAGAGAAAATGCAAAAAATTCGAATTTTCTCCGGAAAATCAGCTGTATAGAGGTTTTTCTATTAGAGGAATCGATTACGCGCATTTTCGAGGCACATAAAATTTCCATGAACTGATATAAGCGATTTTTAAAAGATTTTCATATTGAAACCTTTTTAAGAAGTATAGCTCTTGTAGGGGTAACTTCGTGTGGTCAAAATCAAAAAATTCTTTCAGCTTCGAATTTTCCATATTGAAAAACCCTCGAATACAAAAAATCAGCCATTTTGATGAACTTTTTGAAAATTCGAATTTTTACCCCCCCCCCCTCCTTGGGTCAAAAATTCGAATTTTCAAAAAGTTCATTAAAATGGCTGATTTTTTGTATTCGAGGGTTTTCTACATGGGAAACTTGAATTTGACAGAATTTTGTAATTTTGACCACAGCAAGTTACCCCTCCAAGGGATATATTTCTTAAAAAGGTTTCAATATAAAAATCTTTTAAAAATCGCTTATATTAGTTCAGAGAAATTTTTTATGCCTCGAAAATGCATAATCGATTCTTCGTATAGAAAAACCCCTATACAGCTTATTTGCCGGCGAAAATTCGAATTTGTTGCATTTTTGTTTCAATAAATACACCATTTTCCCTGAATCAGGGTCAGAAAAGCATTTTCACGCTTCGGTAATGCGCGCAATTGGTTCCCCGCACAAATTTACTCCTATATAGACCCTTTTTAGGAAAAAATTTTCCTGTCCAAAAATCATGTAAAAAGTAGCAAACTTTTTTCGATCAACACAATAATAAAGATATGTTTTTTTGAAAAATTTTATTTTTTATGAACATTTCAAATAAAAAAAACAATATCCAACCCGTCACAAATTTATATAAAGCAAGGCAAGTAATGAGATTGCTATAAGACAAAGACTTTCTTCAAAATATTTTTATGGCTTGTGAATTCGTTTGATAACATATTCAACATCTTTTGGATCAACCTTTTTGGAACCCCGAAATTTGGCCACTTGACATGATTTTTCAAGGATCTAAAATTTTTAAACTTAAAATTTTGAAAAAATATACCTTATCAATATAGTCATTGAGAAATTCCAAGAGTGCTTCTTTGACATCATCATTGAGTTGAGCTGAAGGATCCATTTGACTGAGAATGTCGTCTATTTTTATCTAAAATTTATAATAAAGCCTTATAACTCATTTCAGTTGTTTTTTTAAATACAAACTATGTAGCATGGCGAGGTTTCAAAAAGCAAAGCATGCATGGTCTAATGGCTAGAACGCTGGTCGTTCATGTTATAGGTGAGGGTTCGAATCTACCAAGATCGAAATCTTTAACAAAATTCGACTAGGATCGAATTTTGTTGTTTGCTCTCAAAAAATGCAACGAAAAAGTCTAAGACATCATGTGTAGAATAGTGATGCCACGAAATCGTATCGAACAAAATCTCGAAATGGTTCTCAAAATTTTTCTTTAGTTTTTTATGAAAAAGTCAAAAACAAAAATAACACAGGAATTGCGTTCTACAACTTTTATTTTGACCACTTTTTATGAAAATACATAGAAAAAAAGTTACAAGGCAAATTTCTTCGCGATTTCGTCGCATAACTAGTGTAGAGACGCTAAAGGTAAAAAGTTATGAGCATCGAAATTTTTGATTTTCGGAAGATTGAAACTTGTCCCAGCAGTGCTGAACCGCCAAGTGGTATCCCTCGAGAGTCAAAAATCAAGACCCATTCCCCCTAGTGGCATAAGCAGGGGCAGGTGTTCCCCTGATAGGCCAAAATTTAAAAAATCCTCATCCTAGCCATATGTGCCTCGCCATATTGAACATCGCCATGATGTAGAATTTATCTTCCTCTTTTTTCTTACCGGATTCATCAATGAACCAGTATTGTAAGAAGCTCTAATCCCATGATTAACATGTCCATTTTGTTGAACCAGGGTACCATTTGCAGTTTGACTCATACC
This sequence comes from Acrobeloides obliquus, assembly GCA_034698545.1. Lineage (NCBI taxonomy): Eukaryota > Metazoa > Nematoda > Chromadorea > Rhabditida > Cephalobidae > Acrobeloides > Acrobeloides obliquus. Next base: position 18,607 of record JAQGBS010000418.1, read on the forward strand.
ATTTTGAAGCGGAGTCGGAGATGAGGTAGAAGCTGATGCGCGTTGTAAAGCTTGCTGTAAAGCAGATTTTGTGGAAACATTTTGACTGGTAATGGGTATAAATCGTGTGGTTTTCTGCGGAGGGGAAGTCATATGAGGCGCTGTAATTTAAAAAAATGTTAAAAATTGAATAAATAAAATACCTTTCCTATTAGCAGAAGGCATGACTTAGTTACTCAAATAGATTCGGTAAATTTTTGAATGAAAAATAGACTTGATACGCTTATAAATTACAAATTCAAACAATCTTTTCGATAAATAATCATGATTGTTTTGTTTACTAATAACGTTTCACAAATGAAGAAGGAGTGAGGTTTTCGACTTCTTTTTACCATTATCCTAATTTTGTCCCCACCGACCTACCTAGCAAATTTCTTCTAAAGAAAAATTTTTAACTATCAGTTAGTAATCATGTCAGAGCTGTTGCGGACCATATCACCCAGGATGACAGAGCCCGCAACAGCTCCGATAGGCAAAATCTTGTGACCTGGGGCCCGTTGATAGTTCCGGAACCAGAATTCGGATTCCGGAACCGGAGATCTGAAGTAAAAACTTAAGACTTCCGGTTTCAATTTAGTGCAAATTTTCCAAATTGGAACCGAAAGTCGAAAATTTTTACTTCCGATCTCATGTTCCAACTTCCGATTCCGGGATCCAACTTCCGGTTCCGTAACTAATCAACGGGCCCCTGGATTTCGGGTCTACATGTTGATATCTGGACTTCTTGTGAGTTTAACACTTTAATGTGGCAAGGTTTTAAGAATTGATTTTTTTAAATCCATTCATCGAGATAGGAAAATGCCAAAATTATTTTTTAATAAAAAGTTCTCTGTAAAAAGTCGATCTAGGACTCGGGAATCCCTTGGGTGCCAAGGTAGTCCCAAAAGCAAAAAAGGTCAAGGTAGTCAAAGATGTCAAGGTAGTCCCAAAGAATGTCAAGGTAGTCCCATAGGAAAAGTGTCAAGGTAGCCTCATAGGAAAAGTGTCAAGGTAGTCCCAGATAAAAGTGACAAAGTAGTCCCAAATAAAAGTGCTTAAGTGACCATTTGCACTGCGCTATAGACTTGGTGATCTTTGAAAAAGTTGTTAAATTTTATTAGAGGAAGAGTTTAAGCTATTGTGCTTCCGCAATGAGTTTAAGTTGACTGCTCTAGAGGTCCATTTACATTGCGTTCAACAAATGATCAGTGGGCTTTAGTGGGTTAAAGCATTATTGAAAAATTTAATGTTTAAACTTCTTCTTTGAAAAGAATCACACTCAGACGAGGGCAAAGATTAACAAAGGATTGCGGTTTTTTACGTCAATCAACAGGATCATAACCACATGATAGCTCAAACTAAACATGAAAGACTAAGCTATCACAAACAGACTTAAAAGTTTTAGGAGTTTAGACCACGTGGTTTGGGCCCAAAAGTAATTTTTTGAGTAAATAAAATACGTTTTATCAGATTTTACAATCTTTTTCTATTATTTAAATCAAAGTTTTTTTAAATTTACCAAAATTTTGAAATGCTCCTAAAAGTTGGCCGATCCCATTTTTCTCGTCTGGCCCGGTTTGTGTCCCGTTCTTTCTAACTCTCATCGAGCATTGCACTTTACAATAAAGAAACTGACATAGCCATTCCTTGGGTAAAAGATATATTGAAGAGGTGGAGAGGCAGGCCAGGTCTTGAAAAATCCATTTCTCACATGGCAACTGCCTAACTTTAGATCTATGATAGAGAAAAACTAGCTTAGAAATGACATTCTTGTTCGTTTTAAAGATGATATTCGCTTTCTCTTAATAAAACACATGACTTAACCTTAAAACACGTTAGAATTTTCCTCATTTTTTCTTTAAATTTAATTTTTTACATTTTTTATGTGTGAATGGAGCATTTCTCATATATAATAGACCAAGAGAAAGGGAAATTTGTCTAATATGTTTGAGTGCTATGGCCTGCTCTTGCCGTCAAAAATCGATAAAACCCTAAGTGAAAGCGATAGTCATGTGGATAGACTTAAGCAGCAGTATAATTTTAGCCATTTAGTTCATGTATTTGTTTGATTGAGTATAGGCGCCAAAGAGGCAATCAATCGGTATTTTAAAAGCTGTTTTCGCAGTTTTATGTACTTATTTTTACTATCTTTTTCTATTTTTTGCTATTTTTTATTTGATAAGAATTTATTTCAATTTAATTACGAAAAATTTTATTAGCATTTAGTCATTTTTAAAACGATAAACGAACTTTGGCCCTATGAATTTTTAATTTGGCACCTAGAAAATTTTTTAAATACCCTAAATTCGCGTGTATAAGCCGCAGAAGTTGATTTTTGACGAAATTTGCCACCCGACTAGGGTTTTTCTAGTCAGCATTTTTTGGCGGAGTTTTCGTTTTTTCACAATTTTGGTGGAGTTCTCATATTCTAAGCATAAGCTTCAAGGAGTCTAAGCCTCAGGAAGCCTAAACAAGAAAAAAACTTTTAGAAAACGTCAATTCTGTCAAAAGTGTGCTATGCTGATCCCCATAATGAAAATACCCCATTTTTTCAAAACAAATCTTCCGAAATTTGACAATATAAGCGTTGTCGTAATTTTGCAAAAGTATTGTTCTCGGTAAAAAACGCGATCTTTGTGTATTTTTAACAACTTTTTGTTTCCAACGTCTCATCTTTTTAAACATTCTTAAAATTTTCAATGTTTCATACTTTTGTTCTAATCTCAATTGCTTCATTGATACCCTTTTTGATAATTTTTATTTAGTCGTTGACCAAGTCTGCTTAAATTTGGGGCATTATGGCCAATAACTCCCATTTACAACAGCTGAACGGTCAACCAGAGAAGGAAAAACTATCATTTGGCTATTCCTCTGAATCCATCCCACAATACGGCTCTAAAGTTCCAGTGTTCAAGAAAGAGAATGATGAAGATGAGGAAGTAATTATCGACGGAGATTATGAACGTGAAAAAGGCTTGGGATGGTTCATCGCTGGACTAATCAGTAAATTTTAAAATTTTTCCGACCAGGAAGGTACTTGAATCATTGAAGTGTAACAGGATAGGCTGTCGGTTATAGAGTTTAGATACTCCTGGGGGATTGAATATAACTGAGCTTCTATAGAACTGGAGTCTTCTAAACGCATGTGTATTATAATGCCTAATGGTAAGAAGCCCATGCCTAAGACCTAAGGCCTAAGATCTAACCCTAAGGACTAAGCTTAAGACCTAAGCCTAAGGCCTAGGCCTATTATGTATTTTGACCATTATGCATTTTGATGCACATCCCTTCCAAATATACTGCGATAGATGTTCATTTGAATGCTTCGTTCTTTTAAAAACGGAACTTTTTAGTTGTTGGTGAACTAGCTGGTGGTGGAATTGTTGCTTTGCCAACTGCTATGATACAAACACGTAAGTGAAAGATCTTTGATAATATAGCAAACCTGTTTTTTTTTGTTTAGAGTTTTATCCTGGCCTTGTATTGGTTGTATTTATGTCATTTGTGCTCTCATTTACGGCATATT
>JAQGBS010000419.1:0-22136 GCA_034698545.1 Acrobeloides obliquus
TACTTTTAGGCAAAATATGGATTTGCAGAAGTGGAATTGAAAAAGGATTTTAAATTGAAAGGAAAGCCGAAATCGTACCTGCTAAAAGCTGATTTAATAAAAGGTGGGAACATTTTTTCACTCTACCCTCCCCCGTGGCTCACTCTGACACGACCTTCACCCCTCCCGTGCCTCACTCTGATACAATCTTCACTCCTCCCCCCCCCCCTCCCCGTGCTCCACTTTGACACGACCTTTACCCTCCCCCTCGTGTCTCACTCTGACATGATCTTCATCCCCTGTGCCTCACTCTGACACGGTCTTCATCCCGGTACCACACTTTGACACGTTCTTCACCCCGCTCGTGTCTTACTTTGACATGAACTTCATCTCCCCCCTCCCCCTCGTGCATCACTCTAACATGTTCTTCACTCTTCCCCCGTGCCTCACTCTAACACGATCTTCATCCCGGTGCCACACTCTGACACATTCTTCACCCCTCGCCCGTGCCTCACTTTGACACGACCTTCACCCTCCTCCTGTGCCTCACTTTGATCACTCTAACACGTTCTTCGTCCTCCAACCTCCCCATGCTTCACTCTGACACGATCTTCATCCCTCCCCCGTGCCACACTATGACACGTTATTCACCCCCGCCCATGCCTCATTTTGAGTCGAATGGCGTATTCGACTCAGCTCAGCGAGGTGAGTAAAACGATGTATGTAATGTACAAAGACGCTAACGATTCACATGGCCGAGTGGTTAGGTGCCAGTATTTGCACTTATAGGTCTCGAGTTCGAATCCCGCTTCGAATTTAAAGCTGTTTAAATTCCAAGGGATCGGGTTCCCGGACCCATTTTCGGATTCTGCCCCCTCCCCAACTTCAACCTCATTTTTCTTATTTTGAAATTTTTAGTCGCAGAACATCAAAACAATCCAGCCAACAAAAAAGCACATGGACTTATCACAAGTTTCCCAATTAAAATTCGAAGTACTGCCAAGAAACTCAACAATGACTGCAAGTTTTTTTATCTTATTAAAAATCTCATCCCACAAAATTTACATAAACATCAATTTTAGTGCCCATGCGCGCTATTACCACAACTTCAACCACTCTCAAACTATCAACTGGATTTACAAACGAGCCCAAGAAATTCCAACGAGCTTTACCCAAACGAGAAGGTGGTGCTAAAATGATCGACATCTCCGAAATCCCACAGCCTTTGAAGAGAAGACGAGGTACAGTGGAAATTATTGAACCCAAACCAATGAAGCCTACAAAAGAAGAGAGGAAAATAGCGACTTCTCCGAAAAAGCAAGAACCTCTTAAGAATAATAACGTTGGTATTTCATCAGGACCGGCTTTTGGACAAGGTTTTGGTGGTGGATTAGGAAGATCGGATTTGAAAGAAGAAGATAATGGGCCTTATCAGCCGCTGGCGAGACCCGGAAAATTTGCTAGAAGTGAGACGTTGGATTCAGAAATGTCGACGAGTAGTATGAAAGATCAATCACAAAGTTCAGGAGGTATGACAAAAATCAATCATTGTCGTTTTAGGCAAAGTTCATCATCATAGCGCAGTGGCAAGTGTCCCACTTTAAACTCAATTGGTCGAGGGTTCATTCTCGACAGGGTCAAACATTTTTTAAACTGTTTTAAAAAAAGTCGCTAAAGGAAATCCCCATTAAAATTAGACGTAAATATTTGCCTTTCATTTTATCCATTGAGTCATACGGTCGTGATCTCTAGAAAGATCGAAACCATTGTAATATCATCCCCAAGTGATAACTCAAAACAATCTTGGGCAGTATAACTTTTCGTACAATTGTGGTTCGTACAAACTTTTCGTACAATTGTTCTGTACAATTATTTTTCGTACGAACTTTTGTACAATTATTTTTCGTTAGTACAACGAGTTTCGTGGCAGTATAACTTTTCGTACAAATATTTTTCGTACGGACTTTTCGTACAGGTACTTTTCGTACAAACACCTTTCATACGGTACTTTTCATACAATACACTTTTCGTGCGACACTTTCGTACGGGTACTTTTCGTACGAAAGTCACCGGCCCCCAAAATTCCCTCGCTGGCCCCGGCCCTCGGAGGCTTTCGGGGGGCTAGTCCCGGGGCCTAGGCCCCTTTTTCGACCCCTGGTACGGAGTACCTGTACGAAAAGTTCGTACAAAAAATAATTGTACAAAAAGTACCTGTATGAAAAGTTCGTACGAAAAATAATTGTACGAAAAGTGTGCTGTACGAAAAGTTCTGTACCAAAATTGAGTGTACGAAAAGTACCGCACGAAAAGTGTTTGTACAAAAAATAACTATACGAAAAGTCCACGCGAACCACAATTGTACGAAAAGTTGTACTACCCAAAATTCTCGTATCATGCGATCCGAGTCACGAGCCTTTTTCAACAACGTAATAATTTCCTGAAATGATTTTCCTTTTGCGCACTGAATAACAAAATAAATGCAATAAGCACCACAGTCTTTTTTCGGTGGATAATGTTTCTAGGGGAAAAATTTTAAGCAAAAATCTAAGGCATTTTTATGGGGTTTTTTAACAACTTTTTGAAACGGTAAAAATGATTTTTGAAAAAATCGATCATGAGTGCAAAGTGAGATTGCCACTATAAGTGATGAATTTGAGACTTCATCATGAAATTCTCTATAATTTTCTCATTTTAGCCTCAGCAATAGCTCGTATGAAGCAAGAATTTAACAAATTTGTAGCCCAAACGTCTACAAATTCCAGTGATAGATTACCCGGTGCAAATATTAACCCTCCTATACAAAGTCCTCCTGTCCAAAGTCCTGAAATTAGAACCCCTCAATTATTCCAAGACCAGCTGGTAGCTCCACAACAACAACAGCAGCAGCAGCAGCAACAACAACAACCTCCTCAGTTCAATTTGTATCAGCAACAACCAATGCAGCAACAACAGCTTCAGCAGCAACAGCAAATACAACCAATTCAACATTCGTTGTACATGCCACAACAGCCTCAACAAACGCAAATGCAGCAGCAACACCAAGAGCAACTTCAACAGCAGCAACAACCTCAAATGGACCAACAGGCTGCTTATCAGGTAGCACATGAAACCCTTGACCCCCTCCCCCCAATTAGATTCTAGTTACGGGCTTGGGGAGGAGGAAAATGATTTCAAATGAGCATTTTTGCCCAACTGTTTTTTGCTCAAAATTTTTAGCATAACAAGATAATTTTTAGGCACAACTCCAACAAGCGGTTCGCCAACAATGCCAAGAACTTTGCAAAAATGCGAACCGTCTCACGCCAGCTGGTTACAACTTAATTTTATCCTTTATGGGTGGAAATAAAGGTACATTCGAAAATTTTTCTTTAAAAAAAAATCGAATTTTCCTTGTAGACCATCCATTTGCCGGAAACGATGTTGTGACTTTACAACTTTCCGAAAACATTGAAGATGAGAGACTCGCAAATGGAATTATGGTAAAAGCATTGGTTGAAACTTATTTCCAGGTTTTCGTTGTATTAATCGCTAGAAGTTGAATTGTATCGTTTTTAGATGGATTATCGATCAGGAGAATGGAAGCGGCTAAGAAAATCAAGGATGTTGAAACCAGAAGAAATGGGGAAATATTTGATGCAAAATCAACCGCAACAAAATTTCTCGGGTGTATCTGTGATGCAGAGTCCAGTCGGGACTAGTCAAAATCAGTCTCAACAAATGAATTTTTCTTTGAATTTTGGATAAGGTGTTTTTTTGCTTATAGCATAACTGGGCAGAGATAGTCCATATTTTCCAAAATTTGTGCGGGGTAAAGGGGTAACTTCGAAAATTTTGCTACCCCCACTCTAGTTGATGGTCAAAAAAAGAAGCAAAACTAGTTATTTGTGATGAAAAGTTCCATTTTTTATTGAGAAAAATTGAAAAATGGCCATTTTTTTGAGTCGATGACCAAAAAAGGTTGCTATGATTTTCGCGAGAGGATAAAGGGGCAAACTTGAATCTTTTACGACGACGAGTCCATTTCTGTACCTGCCCAAGTATATTTTTAACCATTTTTAAATCAAATTGATATTGTGGTCTTTCTTGTATATTTATCTTTTAAAAAAATTCATAATGCATTCAAATTGAGCATCTCAATGTTTTGTTGTGATATTTGAATTTTTATTCAGTACCGGGAGCCGAGCGCCTCCGGCACTTGCATTTTCCCCGAGTTGACTCTTTCAATTTTTTTAGAATTTTTCAATTTTTTTCAAAATTTTCGATTTTTTTCGAAATTGAAAATTCAAAAAATTGAAAACTTCGAAAAAAATTCCGAATTTTTCAATTTTTTCGAATTTTTTCAATTCTTTTAGAATTTTTTTCAAAATTTTTGATTTTTTTCGAAATTGAAAATTCGAAAAAAATTGAAAAACATGAAAAAATTTCGAATTTTTCAATTTTTTCGAAATTTTTTTCCCCCAAGGGAAAAAATGAAAAATATTTTATTTTCTCAGATTTCGCTGATTTTGGTGTCAATCGTCTTCTCTCATTATCCCCTAAAACTTTTGTTTTAGCAGTAAGGGGTTTAGTCTAACATTCCCGAGATCGTCTGTACAACACACAAACATACACACATTATGGGCAGTCTAGATATTCGTTATCAATTTTTTCGGACTGTTAGACCCCCTCCCTTCCCAATGTTATCAAAAATTCACTAGCGTTATCAACTTTTTGCGGAGAGGACTGACTCCCCCCCCCCACCCACATGATAACGTATTATCTGAATGGCCCCTTACACGTTTAATGTAGTAGGATTTGACTGTATGATCTAGAAACAAAATTAGGCATGCTAAAAAATTCATGAAAATTCAAAAAACTTCAAAAAGTTCTGCAATTCGAACCTTTTTCGAAATTGAAAAAATCGAAAAAAAATTCCGAATTTTTCAATTTTTTCGAATTTTTTCAACTTTTTTAGAAGTTTTTTCAAAATTTTTCTATTTTTTTCGAAATTGAAAATTTGAAAAAATTCAAAAATATGAAAAAAATTCAAAAAACTTTAAAAAGTTCTGCAATTTGAACCTGGGTCATTCGATAATATTTTCATGAATTTTTAAAATATTTTTACCTCCATGAATTTCTACTTCGTTGTGGTTGTAATTAAAATTCCAGAGTTTTTTTGTAAAATTTTTGTAGAAAAATCATATTTCTACCAAAATTACTTTTTTTCCAATTTACGTGCTGTATTTTTTATTCCAACAAATTGCATTATTTCAATTTTAATTTATAGGAAAGAACATAGATTTTTATTCTTATATTGACCTCTGTAACATCCCTACTTCTACATTTTTGTATTTATTTGATCTTTTTTTAAATTGTATATATTTTTTTAAATAAAATAAATTTTTTTTTAATTGACATTTTATAACTATAGCTAAAAATTGGAGGAGGGACTTTTTCAAATTCGAGTCCCATAGACATCCAATGTCCCATAGACGACCAAAAAAACCATAAATAGCGGTTTTTCGGCGAAAATCCGATTTTTTTGTCTACTTTCACTTCAATACACCCCTCCCTGCCCTGAATCAAGGTCAGGTGGAGTATTTTCGCGGCTCGACAATGCGCGTAATCGATTTCCGTCAAGAAAAAACTCATATGCCTATGGTTGTTATTACAGCGACAATGGAATTGATAATTATGCTTATAAAACGCTTCTCAATCAAATCAATCATCATCAATCAAAACCACAGAGCATTTTCATTGCGCAGTCAATTTTTCGAAATAAAGTTTTCCTGTGGCGTCGAATACAAAAATTTTTTGTCCCATCTCCCCCTCCAATAAAGGTACCCTGTGAGGTCAAAGTTGAAAAATTCTTTCAGATTCATGTTCTCCATGCCCGAAAACCTCCGAGTACAAAAATTTGCCGATTTGGAGCCATTTTGAAAATTCGATTGGCCCCCGGTAGAGGTACCCCGTGAGGTCAAAATTCAACAAATTTTTTGGATTTATATCCCCCATACCCGAAGTCTGTGCCAACTTTTTTTTCGATCGTTTTTGATACTTGGAGGTTTTCGACTATGGGGAACTCGAATCCGATGGAATTATCAAGTTTTAACTTCAGGGGATACCTCTACTGGGGGGAGAGAGGGGTAAAAACGTCAAAAATTCATAATAGCTCTAAAGTTTTGATAGGCAACAAAATTCATCTTTAATCTCAATCTAGGCAATAAAAATCTAGGCAATTTTCATTTCATCTTTAGTCTCAAACTCTAGGTAATAAAAATTTGAGACCATGCCTTAAAGACCAATTTAGGTGCATTTCCCGAACTTAATATGTACCTGTTTGAAGGAATGCTGGAGTGGACTGACATGACTGACATCATGAAAGAATTGCTGGGGTCGACTGACATGATTGATTATAGGTAACATCTTTGACAATAAATCAGACAAACTCGAAAATTTAAAATATAATAACAAGAACTGGCCATGAGTATGGCGGTTTGTTGTTTTTTGTTTCCTTCGGTCTAAGAATTTAAAGTTAAAAATAAGGTTCTTTATTTTATGAAAAATGAAATTTTTTTATTTCTCTAAAAAAGTGCTGAAAAAAATTGAAAAAATTCGAAAAAAATTGAGAAGATTCGAAAAAATGAATAGATTCGGAAAATTTTGAAAAAAATTGAAAAATTCGAATTTTTTCAATTTTAAAAAAGCTGTCGAAAAAATCAAATATTTAGAAATCAGTATAACATATAGGGTGACCAGTGGCGTAGCCAGAAATTTTTTAAGGGAGGGGAGGGGAGTACCAAGCCTTTTTTTCTAAAAAATCATATGGGGGACTCTTATGTTTTTTCGGGCCTTCGACCTGTAAGGGAGGGGGGTACGAGTACCCCTGGTACCACCCCACCCCCTGTGGCTACGCCACTGAGGGTGACGTGAAAACGTGAATATTGGTGTTTTTCCGATGTTTGTGGATCAAAATTTTTTCCCAAAATGACCACTCCTCAGAGTAATTCCTTATGGGGGAATGCGAATTTCACGTTTCGGGAAATAATTTTTCTGGTCTAAAAATTTCATATGTCTACTTTTGGATCAAAATTTTAGTTGATGAACAGCACTACAGCAGAAACATTGAACGGAACTAATGGCACTACAGTGGCTGAGAAACGGTGAATATAGCCTTTTTATATTAAAAAAACGATTTTAGGCCGAGTAAATTGCGAAGCTATCTGGAGTCGATAGGAAAGGTATATATACTTTGTTTAACATCCTTTTTACTTAATTTTTTAGAGTAAAGTCAAGCCAACAGATGTTGAGCTGAATGCCACCCTTTCGGAAGATCATGGCATACCGACACTACAAAAATTTGTTGGTTATAAAAATCTCTTGACTATTAAGGAACTTATTAATTACCAAGAGAAATACGAGAAGGATGATATTGAAATCACAGTAAGAGATCTATCTAGAGGGGTTAGGGCTAGACAGTATAAAATTGAAAAAATTCGAAAAAATTGAAAAAAATCGAAACTAAACAAATTGAAAAATTAAAAAAAATTGAAAAAACCCCTGATGGTGCAGGAACGGTGACCCTCCTTCAAAAGGGCCTCAAGCTTGTCCATATTGATCCCCGGCAAATCATGAAAGTAGCTGGTTTAGGGTTTTTCCAAATTTTTCAATTTTTTCAATTTTCAACTTTTTTTCTATTTTTTCCAATTTTCAATTTTTTTCTAATTTTTTCATTGTTTTATAGTTTAGGGTCAATCAAATTTTAGCACATTCAAAGAAAAGATTCTGAAGACTCTCATCATACATACACTGAAGGCTTTGGCTGGGTCACAGGAGTACTTATACGAACAATTCTTTGCATTTTTGGCGCAACGCTGTTTCTGCGTATGAGCTGGATAGCAGGACAATCTGGACTACGTATGCAACTCTTTTACCATTGATATTCAAAAAAAATTTAAACTTTTAGTAGTTGGATTATCCATTGTAGCTTTGGGTTTGGTGATAGTTGGAATTACAGCAATCTCTATGTCGGCTATTGCTACAAATGGGGAAATTAGAGATGGTGGATTCTATTATTTGGTAGGAATAGATAAAAAAATCTATAAATTTGGAATCTTAAAATCCAAAAAAAGCCCCACATCAAATGGGACATAGTTAGGATGGTACTGGGCACCCCCATCCGACCCCCACGAGCATATCCCAGGAGCCAGTCACCAGGAGATCCCGTCCTGGTTCTCAGAAGGACGATACCGAAGTCCTGTTCAGAGACTTCAGCATCAACTACTCTTGCTTCCCAGAGATAGCCTCCCGAGAGTAAAAGTAAAAGGCGAGCTAAGGCCCCTAGGAAGTGAAGGCAAGGCATAAATTGAAACAAGTTGAAAAAACTGAAAAAAATTGAACAATTGGAAAAAATTGAAAATTCGAAAAAAATCGAAAAAAATTCAAAAAATTGAGCAGCATCTGCTGCGTTTTTGAATCCAAGACGTCTCATAAAATCTCAATTTAGGTGTCATAGTTTACCAGTAGGGGAAATACACCGGACCCTCAGGATGGATGGATGAATGGCCTTTCAGGGGGTACAAGGGGGGGGGGTACGTGATAAAATTTTCAAAAATTTATATGATGAATGAATTGGAAGGGGAAGGATACACGAACCTTCATGATGGATGGATGAATGACTATAAAGGCGGAAGGTCCGAGGATGAGTGGGGTACTGTACCCCCTCTTGGTAACCTATGTCAGGTGTCCTAAATTACTTCCAACTTATTGCAATGATTTTTAGATATCTCGTACCCTCGGGCCCGAATTTGGTGGCTCTATAGGTATTATCTTTTACCTAGCAACTATTGGAAATGCTGCTATGAACCTTGTTGGCTTATCAGAAGCAATTGTTTCCATACTTAAAGATTATAATATCCAACTTATTGATGGTGACATAAATGACAATCGTGTATATTCGCTTGGTAGGCAATTACTAACTTTCTGTGAGAAAACACCGGCTGCAGGAGCTAGACTGCTACCCAAAAATAGAAAAAATAGGAAAAATTCGAAAAAACTGAAAAATTGGAAAAAAATTGAAATGCTACCCAAAGTCGCTGCGTAAAAATAAGGGATGATCCATCTCTTAAAAGTAAAATACGAGTAAAAAAAGAGGAATGAAGGGATCGACATACATGGGCAGGGGGGGGGGTACTGTACCCCCCTAGTTCGTCGTATCGGAGGAAAAATTAATGGACCAATTCGTATTTGGGAAGCCGCCCAGACTGAATTCGTATACGAATTCATAAATCGAGAACGAATTCGTATTTCGACTTTTTCGCCTGTCGACGTTTTTCTTGGTCGACAGTAACCTTTGGGACCAATTCGTATTTTGAAGCCCAGTATCCCCCTGCTTGCCCATGTATGGAAATCGCCCTGTTTTACGGATTCTGGTCTGGTTCCTGCTTGGAAAAACGAGACGCCATACTACTTTTTCAGACCTGGGTTCGTATTTCTTAGAACAGATTTTGCAAAGAAAGGGCCTTGTCCGATTTTGAGTCTTCATAGACTATATGATTCCTTTTACAATTTTTTCCGTTTTTTTCAACTTTTTCCAATCTTTTTAATAGTATCGTCGTGGGCAACACATCCAACGATAAACATAATTTTTTAGTGATTTGCCTTATTCTCCAATGCATAATCTTCGCCGGAACAAAATTCGAAGCAAAAGCTCCTGTACAGATTGTTTTGATTCTTACGATCATGGTCTCATTGGTTTCTCATTTCATAGGAACATTTTTCCCAACTGATTATCAAATTGTGCGAGGCGTAATCGGATACTCTCGTAAGAATTTTTAGGAGGATTTTAAAAAAGAAGTTTAGCTCATATCCTCTATCATAACTTATGGCCAGATTTTCGATTGAACGAATCGTTTATCACTGTTTTTGGGATTTATTTTCCTGCCATGGCAGGGATCATGGGAGGTAAGTTATATATCTTCGGGTATATGTGGGAACTAGAGAGAAGTTTGATATCTATTTAATTGAAAAAATTAAAAAAAAATTGAAAAATTTCGAAAAAATTTTTTTTTAAAAAGAAAAAAATTAGAGAAAAATTAAAAAAAAATTTTTTTCTAAAAAAGGATTGTTTTTCTGAACCTATCCTTTTCCATATAAGCTGTCGGATTTAACCAAATTTGCATATTTAAGGTGTAAACATGGCTGGTGACTTAAAAAACCCTTCAAAAGCTATCCCCAAAGGAACCTTACCGGCTATATTAATTACTACTTTTACCTATGCTATGATCATGATTTTGACTTGTGCCACAACAGTACCTGATGCAACTGGATTTGATATACCTCGTAATATTATAAAGAAATATAACATAAAGGAGTCGTAAAATTTTAGAGGTAGACACTATACATCATAGATTTATTCATCCACCATGTCGTTGGAATAATAGTTGCCCTTTTGGACAAAATAATGACTATGAGGTAACAAAAATTATTCACTTTTTGGGAGGGCTACAGTCAAACTTCATTTTCCCCCCTCAATCAACGGAGGATCACTAAATAAGAATTAAGCTTAATTTTAAAATTTGCATATTAAATTTTAGAGGGTACTAATCTGGGGTCTGACTATTTGCGGGGTGTATGATCCAAAATTTGCATTTTTTTAGCTAATGATTTTGCAAGGAGCATGGCCACCTCTAATCATATTGGGAATTGTCACAACAACAATCAGTGCTGCCTCTGGATGCATGATTGGAGCTCCAAGGGTGTTCCAGGTGAAAAAACAAATCAGATATGGCTTGATACATAAAAAATTTTAGGCATTATCTGCTGATAATCTTTTCCCATTTTTGAAATTCTTTGCAAAGGGTCATGGAGAGCACCGATTGCCATATAGAGCATATTTTTTGACATTTATCATCACTTGTGCTATTATTTTGATAGGTACTTTTCCAATTTTTTCAACTTTTTTCGAATTTTTCAATTTTTTTCGAATTTTTCCCTGAAGCCCTGAGAAAAAAAATTATTTTTAGGCAGATTTAATACCATTGCAGAACTTATTACCAACTTTTTCTTGGCTGCTTTCGCAATCATGAACTTTGCATGTTTTGATGCGTCGGCAGCTAGGTCTCCAGGTGACCAAATTTGCATATTTCGAAAATGGTCGATTTTTAGGTTTCCGACCTGGAATTTCTTTGTACAACAAAAATCTTTCGCTTGGTGGGGCGATTTTGTGTGTTATCATGATGTTTGTGTTTTCATGGAAACTATCTTTAATGGCATTTGGAATTTTTGCTGGTTTATATATTTTTATCAAAAATAGGAAAAAGTCTAGCAGTAAGTTTGCCCCCAAAGAATGAAGGTAATTCGGGGCTCGGATCTTTTCAATTTTTTTCGGCTTGGTTGGCCTTTAAATCTAAGCATTCATGGGTAAGACCCCCGAATCCAAGTGGCAGGCAGGGATCAGACGCGAAAACTGATTATGTATGGCGAGGAACCTGAGGGAGGTAATTCCCATGACTTTTCAGCCATCTGTGACCGTATATGGCTCGACAAGGACCTTTCGCTATCTGGCTAGACTCAGATTTTTCTAATTTTTTATTTACAGAAGTCAATTGGGGTTCATCCCACCAAGCAAATCGATACCGAAAAGTTTTATCTGATGTTTTAAAGTTGACTCATAGTGAGCAGCATGTGAAGAACTATAGGCCACAAATCTTGGTTTTAACCGGAAATCCTGCTGCTAGACAAGTTTTGGTGGATTTTGCAGATTGTATAACAAAAGGGACTAGTTTGCTGATTTGTGGTCATGTGGTGCCGGTATAACTTTTTTTACTTTTTGGCTGATCAGTATTTTTAGTACCCGTCACTTGTTGGCGCTACAGTTATTGCTGAAAAATTGAAAGAACGATATACTCAATGGCTTCATGACCATAAGATCAAGGCCTTTTATTGTGCTGTCTCTCAAACATCTTTAAGAGCAGGAGTCCAAATTCTGCTCCAAAATGCCGGCGTTGGAAAAATGCAGCCCAATATTTTGTTGATAGGCTATAAAGATACTTGGTTGAGCCAATTTGAGGAAGGGAAAATGGCTGAATTACATGATTATTGGGGTGTCATCAAGTAGGTAGATTAGATAACATGACCAGAAAATTTGAAAAAAAATTTGCCTGATCTTCGAGAGATTCAAAAATTGGATATCAAAACGATCTTTTGCCTGATTATCAATAAAACCGATTTAATTATTGAAACGAAAATTGATTTCACATTTGCCAAATTTTTGAGAACATAACTTGTACCTTAAATTTGAATTTAGTGATGCATTCGCAAGCAATCTCAGCATTTGCATTTTCCGAAATGGAAATGAAGGTTTGGATACTAGTGGCTATATAACAGATGAAACAGATAAATTTTTCCTCAAATTGCCTCAAATGGTATGATTTTTGAAATTCTTTTGTACAGGATTTTCTAGAGCATCACAAAATTCTCTCCATTGGCAGATGATCTTAGTCGAGGGATTAAAAAGAAGCAACATAGGCCTAAAGCGTCAAATATGAAGCTTGATACGATCAGGCCTAGACCTATACGGCAAAGTACAATGGATGCGTTGAGCAATGCTATGCATAGGACTCCATCTGGAAATCTAGCTCATATGCCCAGTGAAGGCTCGTTTGCAGATCAGGCAAGCAAGTAAATTAAAATTGATTATCATAGACGTAAAAATTTGATAAAAATTTTAGCCAACATCAGAAAGTCAACATGAAATTCCGAAACCGCATCAAAGATGGGGTTGTTGATGTGTGGTGGCTCTATGACGACGGTGGACTTACTTGGCTGCTAGCCTATCTCTTAACAACTCATCCCTCTTTCGTTGAGGTAGCCCCACAAAATTGGAAAAAAATAGATAAAAATTCAAAAAAAATGGAAAAAATTGTAAAAATTCGAAAAAATTAAAAAAATTGGAAAAACCCTCCCAACCTTGCAAAAAAATTTTAGGATGCTAAATTACGAGTTTTTACAACCTGCCCAAGCAACGCCTCACCTGAAAAAGTTCAAGAAAATGTAGAGTATATGCTAAAAAAATTCAGAATCACATTCAAAGAAGTGACTGTTATTGTTTATGAAGAGAGAGAGTTGTACCCAGAAACGTGGGTTTCGAAAAAATCTATGAAAGATGCAAATTTTTTTAGACAAGATGAATACAACGATATAATCGAAGTTATTAACGCGGACAGTGAGAACCCGGGAATTTCGGAAGAAATATTGAAAGAAAATGAAATGAGGACAAGAAGGTTTATGCTTCAAAGGGAGTATTTGTTGGAGCATTCTTCAGCCTCAGATTTGGTTATCATGTAAGAAAATTATTGATAAAATTGTGCGTAACTGAAAGCATGCATGCCAGCCCCCTCTCCCGCCTTTAAGGCTCCAAAAATTTTTGCATTTTTTTAATTGTTGGGCATCAGAATTTCGATGATTTATGATGCCGAGCTTTCTAAAAAAACCGGCTACTTTTGACCTTGTGCCTCCTATAAGCTAGGTTGAAAGAACTCGCAACAGTCTGGCCATCTAAAGAGAATGTTACTCTAGGCAAAATCTTTACGGGGTTTGAACCAGCCTTGCGGGGCGCCTGAGACAAGCTCAGTACCACCAAGCCATGGGACCTTTCGAGTAACCGCTCCAAATTTTACTCTAGTCGTAATGCCGTCTCAACGGATTGTCATTAAATCGAGTCTTGATTGAAATTTTAGGACCCTTCCTGTCGCCTCAACTTCTATAGTCATGTCACCTTTGTATAATCTTTGGCTAGAAATGCTATCACGAGATATGCCGCCAATGCTATTTATTCGTGGAAATCATACTAGTGTTATGACATTAGATTCATAAATGCTTAATATGTATACATGCACAAAGGAGGAAGGGGTGCTGCACCCTCATTCGTTGTATCGAGCGATCAATTCGTATTCGACCAACTTGCACCCTCCCTTCTGCTTGTGCATGTATAATGTGTACTTTTTAAATAAAATTTTTTGTCTTCTTTACTTTTGGGGTCATCCATATATTACGTAATCAACTTTTTGGTGGTTTACCCCCCCCCCCCCCCTTCAACGTAATCATCAAAAATGCATTAACATAATCAATTTTTATGAGGAGGGCCGATCCCCCCCCCTCCCCCCGCCAACATGATTACGTAATATCTGGATGACCCCCTTTTTATATATGGCGATCCATATATAAAACTCATAGAAACGTACAAGAATATTTTCGAGATAATAAATTGTAGTGCCCTGAAATATTAAGCATAGGGGGAAAGGGGTATGTTGCACAATGGGTGAATTAGTCTAGTGTATCCTTGATAGCGACAAAGGTGCGTACGATGTCTGAATAATGCTTACCTACATGCCAACCTAACTTACGGGGCTCTAGGAACTTCCACAACGGAACTTCCACAACGGTCGATTGTCCCGCGAAAATCATTGTGGAAGTTCCGGTTTTTTCGTTGTGGAAGTTCCTAGAGCCACTTACGGTGAACTGTGCACGGAATAATTGTATAATGCGGTACCTGTAAGGCTGGACACAAGTTGACGCAAGTTCATCGTACCACCCGCAAGTTGTCATACCCGCATCGTACTTTTCATTCAAAATGCATTAAAAAGTACGACTCGAGAACGCAAGTTGTTGTACTAGTACGACAACATGGTACGACGCGTTGTACCAAGTTGTTGTACTTTGTGTCATACTTTTATTTTTTCTATATGATAAGAGTATAATCAACAACGTAAAAAAAGAATGAAACGATGTTCGGAACAGCTAAGATTTTTCTAGAGCACATTTTTTTGTTGTTATTTTGCGTCTTGTCCTTTGATAAGCCCGATACCAATAACATGGAAAAAATATAGGGAGGAAATTCATTGAAACAAGACATATATATAGAACAAGGTAAAGTGAAAAAACGTAAGAGTACAGAATAAATTTGATGAGTTTTGATTAATTCCGTTGGACCGGATGTTATTTAGTTGCCATGTTTGTTATTGATATCCAACAGAAAAAAATAGTATTTGATAAGACTCGATTAAAAAAACGAGAAAACGCTCATAAAAAATTTTGTTGAAACAATTCAGAACATGTTATCAGAAATGTTTACAGATTCAAATGAAAGCATTGAAAAAAAGGAAAAAATTATTTTTTTATATTCAAGAAATAGAATTTTGGCCAAAAAATCGAGTAAACTGACACTTATTCTTTTGTCGTGTTGTTCTTTGACCGCTTGTTCTTTTCGACCGGTTGTTCTTTGTTTCCGACTGGTTGTTCTTTTCCCTTAGACCTTTGTTCCCGAAATGCCCTGTTGTTCTTCTGGCAAAAATAATTTTTAGAAGAACAACAGGTTGGGAAAAACGGGTAGGAACAACAGGTCGGCCATATGTTCTTATGATCGGCCGGTTGTTCTTCTGAAAGACTGGTTTGTTCCCGTCCTTAACCTTGGCCTAGGCTAAGGATAAGGCTAAGGCCAAGGACAAGGCTAAAGTCAAGGCTAAGGACAAGATCAAGGCTAAGGGCAAGGATAAGAACAAGGTTAAGGACAAGGATAAGGCCGAGGCTGTCCAATCAAAACTTTTACCGTCCAATCAAAATTTTTACCGTTCAATCAATTTTTTAACTGTCCAAACAAATTTTTAGGCTTAGGCCTAAGTCTAGGCTTAGATCTAGGCTTAGGGTTAGGCTTAGATTAGGCCTAAGCCTAGGCCTAGACTTAGACTTAGGTCTAGACTTAGGCCTAGACTTAGGCCTAATCTAAGCCTAAGCCTAGACTTAGGCCTAAGCCTAAGTCTAGGCCTATTTTCTTTTGCATTATTGATTTGGTCATCTATTTTTTGATTAGTCACCTATTTTTTGATTGGTCACCTAAAAACTCATTGGTCGCCTAAAGTGCACTAGAGCCAAAAATTTCTCATAATAGTTCCCATTTATGTTTTTTGGTCGTCAGAAATTTGTATACTCTGTCACCCCCCCCCACAAAGAAAACCTGCAACTGTTGTATACTTATAATGCCAATCTTAAGGACTTTAAACTTTGGACAATAAGATTTTTTTGCATTTCAGCGAAATTTTTAAGCAGGCAAAAAATCGACTTGTTCCTCTTACATATTTTTTCTAGCCAAGATCAATGAACATTCGCTTGTCCAGAACACCTTAGAAATAAGGCATTTAGCCAGTATTTTACTGATAAAAAAATATTGCTTGTGCTGCACTTTTTTGTGCCTGTGTGTTATATTCACCCCACTGCCAAATAAATATAGACGATTCACACATGGCAAGCTACTTGATTTTACCACTGCTCACCGTGTCGGTCGAGTGGTTCGGCACTGTTCGAAAAAAATTTGTGAACTTTTTTTTGAAACAGTCGTACTTGTGTTTCTTTTAATTTATTCCGATTCAAAATTGGACTTTAATTCTTTGTCTTTGTTCACTATTAAATTTTCTTATCAAAAAAATGGAAATCTGTAACGAAAATGTAAGTTAAATAATTTGTTATATAGGGGGTTCAACACCCATGGTGTATGAGTAAGTGGCGCAAAATCATCTTGAAAGGAGAGGGTTCGCTCCTCGAAGTACGAATTTTAATTTTAGCAAATCAAAAAATTGTCAATTAGCCACAGATTCGATTACCAGAAGGACCCAAAAGTTTTTAAAGGGTGTGCCTAGGAATTAAAAAAGAAAGGAGAATCATATCCATTTCCGCCTTTTACGAAAATCCGCATGCGATGGCCAAAATGGTCCAAAGTTTGCGCACATCCTGATTTGAAAAAATGGGGGAAATCACGATTGAGTACTTTCCTTGTAAGACCTCGAAGTCAATCCAGATGAGCACGCACCTTGGACCACTTGGTCATCGCATGCGGACTTTTTAATGCGAAGAAAGATTATTCATTCTCCATTATTGGTTTGGAATATTCCCTGAAAAATTCATCCCACACCTCCAGAACAATCTTGTGCATAGGTCGGCAAGAGGGGAAGGAGTCTCCCTCTGACCCACGCACTCATGGACCACAAATTGAGGAGGGACCACCGCATGGACCCCGCCGAACATATAAGATGTTCAAAAAAAGGTCAGCAAGAGGGGGAGTCTCCTCCTGAACACACACTCATGGGCCCAAAATTGAGGGGAACCCATCGGGGGCCTCCCTCACGTCAGCAAGGTGAGGGGTGGAGGGGATCCCCGATGAGGTGGTCCCCCACCAAAAAAACGACCTTTTTTTTAGCTTGAGATAGTCTTCTAACACCCAATTTTTATGGACCATACTGTTCGGCGGAGCCCATGAGATGGTCTCCCCTCAATTTTAGGTCCATGAGGTGGTCCCCCTCAATTTTGGGCCCATGAGTGAGTGGGTCAGGGGGGAGGCTCCATCCCCCCTTGCCCATGTATGATCCTGTGTATTACACTTGTAGGATATGTTTTTGACCGAAGTGAACTAGCCAAAAATTTTCAATGATTAAATTCATTTCTTGAAAAATAAAATACCTATAATGTCAATCAAATTATACATTTTGTTTGTTTAGTATTACGTCGATTTGGCAGCGTGCAGTGTAGGTGAAGTAAAAAGTTGTTATCAAAAAATTTTTATCATTGTTTCGAGATTTCTCTAGTGAGGAAGAAAACAGACCATTAAAAATGGTCTGTTTTGTGGCTTTGCTAAGTGCCATGTTTTTTACCTATCTTATTGTTGTACTGGACAAAGGTTTTGTCTAGTATGAAAGTATTTAGCTACTAAAAAGTGATAAGAATCAAGAAAATTTAATACCGAGTAAAAACAAACACACGTAGGAACTCAGAGGCGCTCGTAAGCACTCAGAGGCACTTGAAAGAACTCGTAAGCACTCGGAAGCAATCGGATCAGGGCGAAGATCTCGTTCGGAGCGCTTGTTGACTTATCGATCAGATCGAAAAATCTCCTCCTCTCTCTGAGCTCAATAGCGCTCGGTCCCCCCTCCCAGTTTATATAAATTAATCAAACTCTTTTTGATAAATTTTCAACAATTCAAATAATCCAAAATATATCATTTGCAATATTCAAAAAAGTATCCACTGTCGTCGAATATAGTTGTAGTTGAGGTCTCTTAGACGAAAATTGAAATAAAAAAACCAAAATTTTGCAGTACTGCTTTGAGCGTGCTCCAATTAAAATGTGCACTGCCGCGGTTCGTAATTTGACCAAATGATTGTCGCATAGAAAAACAATCAAGAATTCATGCTCTCAAAATTCCAACGCAACACTCAAAAACACCATTTTATTGAACAACTGCATATAAAAGATTTTAGAGATCATGTGAAATTTATGACTTGCCAAATGAGATGATTCTTCGCATTTTAAGCTATATACCAGCAAAGGAATTACTTCACGATAGACTTGTTTCCCAACGCTTCAATGGCATTATTACAAGAAATGGAGTCAAACTTCAACGAATGCCATGTAAAATGGAAATTTGGTTAAATCAGCATGAAAATGGAATAAAATTTCTCATGAAAATCGAATCTATGTCTGGCAAAAATGCTATTGAACTTGTAAGTTTCAGAATATCCATACATCCCAGCAGATAAAAAAGTGTTAATCAATAAATTAGCTGCTGATGATAAAGTATGCCTATTATCCCCAGACATAGCTGTTATGACTATCCCTAGCCCCATCCATAGCTGTTTCGACCAGCCATAGCTATGTTGACTATCCCAGCCCCAGTCATAGCTGTTTTGACTATCCCCAGCCATTTCAGTTTTGACTATCCCCGATCTTTTCCATAACTGTTTTGAATATCCCCCATCCCCAGTCATAGCTGATTTCTGTATTCGAAATCTGTTACTACTTGACATCCTGGTACTACCTTAAACCCTGTCCGATAAAAGTAAGTATGGCATCGTACTCGCAGGGTTTGGTTCAACCCTGTCGTCCAACGGATTTTGCATGAACCAGTGATTCAATATGGACGGATCGTCAGGGATTACATCAATTTATTTAGGAGATCGATGAGCAGCAAGTCCATTACCACCACGCATTGTCTCTTTTGAATATCAGCCATCTTTCAATTGGCTTTACTGGTCAACAACCCCTCGATAGCAATGAATTTATGGCTAATTTTATGCAAAATCTCATTCTTTATAAACAACATCAAATTTATTCATTTACAATAAAAAATATGAACATTTCAAAGTCGAAAATTTGTTTCAAACTATTTGAGATCCTTTCTCAAAAATATGTTCAAGTAAGATTTTTGGCACTAAGACGGAATGTACCTTATTGGTAAATTAGGCCCAGAAAATTACTTTTTTGAAAATTTTCAAAGTATAATAACTTTGTTGCCTTAAGGAATTTAGACTCGGGTCTTGGGCATTTTTGTAAGTCGCATCGAGATCTACAAAAATGTCCAAGACCCCATGTCAAAATTCCTTAAGGCAAAAAGTTATTATACTTTGAAAATTTTCAAAAAAGTAAGTTAGGTTTCGGACATAACTTACCGGTAAGTTACGTTCAGGACCTAACTTACCAATAAGGATTACTACTAAAAATCCCAAATCTCAAAATCTCAAATCACTAAATCAGGCCTAAGGCATAAGGCCTAAGGTCTAAGCCTAAGCCTAAGCCTAAATTTTTTATTTATGGTTTTGGATTTTGTGTTTGGGATTTCGTGATTGGGATTTTGTGATTTGAGATTTTGAGTAGTTTCCCCAGTAAGGTACGTTCCGTTCTAGTGCCAGATTTTTGCGAAAATGCAAAAAAATTTATCCATTCTTATTTAGGATATCTGCTTTGAAAATTGCCATCTTGATAGTGAATTTGCACCACAGCAAATTATCAAAATGCAAAACTTGTGTCAAATAAGAATGTTAAACATGCTTGATACAGTGTTGATTGAAACTACAAATCTTTGTTTGAAGAAATTTGCATATGACACGAGATATAAAGCTAGACGAACTATCCCATTTATTGTCGAAGCTTCAACTGCAAATACAGATGCAGTTTGTTTGTTCATGAAGGTAGGCTTGATCAAAGAACCCCACATGGTGTAGGGTACACAGTGCCGTATGAGAAGGAAGGAGGGGAGGGGGTCAGTGGCATATTCAGGGGGAGGGGACCGCCTTCATTCCTGAAAAAATTTGAAATTTTCCTAACAAGAGACATGTACGAAGTGACGCTTTATGAGGATGCGTCAAGCATGTCAAAATGTTGTCAAAATCAAACAAATTACTTGAAGATTTGTTTGACAACATTTTTGAACAACTTTTTAAAATTCAAATTTTCGTTTCGATACTCAGACTTGTTGAACTTTTTTGAAAATATTTGCATATTGCGTTCTATTGGTCAACTAATAACATGCAAAAGACCGCATGTACAAAAAATCTTTTAAATTCACTAATTTAAAAGATTTCAACTTTCTTTGGGCGGAGATTGTGCTGAATGAAACTGTATATTTTTTAGACTTGGCTAGAAATTCCTGAAGACATCTTCTTCAAGATCAAGCTCTATGGAGTTGATGAAGAGTGGAAAAATGATTTCCTCCATGAATGCAACAATTTCCGACTAGGACATGTGAATCTAGAATTTCCATCCAGAAGCCGGTCTTCTGCTCATATAAAAGTTAAATTCCATCCGGTAAGCTTATGAAAAGTCCAATATGAAAAAGAACAATAATTTTAGGACAATTCTTGTTGTGAAATCTTTCCTGTTATCGATTTACCTGCAAGAGAGCCGGGCCAATTAGTTTGTTATGCTAGATATTTTAGAGATTTCTAGACTTGCTCATTTTTAGTTACTTTTTCTTTGTTGATCCTTAACTTATTCATTTATTTGTTTTAATTTATTTATTTCTGATCTCTAGACATTATACTACTGGTATAGGCAATAGTTTAGCTTTAAGCTCTATTACAAATTTTTTTAAATTTATTTTATACGTTACTTCTTACAAGAAACGTCGAGAAGTATCAGTCAGAGATTTTTAATATTTTGACACAAATCGATAGACAACATGAATATAAGACACGCTATGTAAAAATTTCTTTTACATACGAGGTTTATGGCAGGTTCAGCACATAGGTCGGCAAGGGGGAGGGGTGTGGGGGGGGGAAGGAGGGGACCCCCGATGTGGTAGTCCCCCACCACCTCCACCAAAAAAGGACCTTTTTTTAGCTTGAGGTAGTCTTCTGCACCCAATTTTTATGGACCACCTCATATGTTTGGCGGGGCCAATGCGTGGTCCCTCTCAATTTTGGGTCCGTGCGTGCGTGGGTCAGGGGAGAGACTCCTCTCTCCCTTGCCGACTTATGATACCTATCCTATTGCTATGTTCCAAAACCTACCTTAAACCTTGTATGGGAAAGAAATCTTTACACAACATGTCTTATAATTATGTTATCTATCGATTTGTCAAAATATTGAAAATCCCTGACTGACACTTCACGACTGTCCCTTGTTAGGCTGGCTTATTTTAGCCAGTTGTTAGGAAATTTGTTAATCTGCATCTGATGCATTTAATTATAAAAACTATTCATTGGGTTGTTCGGAAATTGATATCGTTTTTTTGAAAACAACATTGTCAACATTTTTAAGCATCACCATTGTTTTTCCATGCCAAAAATACGACTTTTGATGTTATTTAAACCTTGGACAAATGAAAATACCTTGAAGGAGCAGCATGCATCATATGCAGTGGCATAGCCACGGGTGAGGGGTCCGGGTAGTGTCATCCGTCTTGGAACGTTTGAGGTTTACCCCCCTCCTTTTTGACCTTTTTTGGAAAAGTGCCCCTCGTAGTTGGGGGTCTGGCTACGCCACTGATCATATGAAGAAGCTTATATGCACACCTTTCTGTTTTGCCAAAAGAAGCTGTGTCCGACATTGAACGAGTTGAGTAAGAATGTACTTTTCTGTTAACTATTCCAATTTTTTTTACCATTTGGTTTCCCAAAAAAAGTCGAAAAAAAGTTTTTTTCAAAAATTTCTAAAAAACGTCGATTCCACCTATTTTCGGTATGGTAAAAACGATAGTGATGTTTGTAGAATGTTGAAAACGCCGTTTCCAATTAAGCGGCATCCATTTCCGAACAACCCAATATTTATAAAAAAATTTATACATGCATAAATTGAAGTTAATAATAATTTAGCTGCCTTCTTATAGAAGGAATTGATTGACGTGCTGGTAGAG